>ML974251.1:626-21528 GCA_010015875.1 Fusarium haematococcum
TATCTTATTAATAATCTCTATAGTATATAATAAATAATAATAAGAAGTATTTATTATATCTTATAACCTATTTCTTATAATTAAAGCCTTTTATAGCGGCTTTCTTATAATCTACTTACTTAGTTAGTATTAGGGGTATTTATTATTCCTATTTTACTAGTATTACTTCTTTCTTTTATTTAAGTTTCCTAGTAACCGCTATAATAACCTTTTTGCTATTTATTATATTTAATATAAGGTTTCCTTATTTTATTAATTCTAAGAGTAGCTATTATTATATATTCTAGGTTTCCTTTAATTACTTTTTAAAGTATCTTACCTAGCTATAGGCTACTCTTATATCTAGTTCTTATTTATATTTATCTAGGTTTCTCTTAGGTATATTATATCTACTTCGTGATATTATAATAAGTTTAGTTAATTAAATCGCGGTCTAGGGTTCCTTATCTTCCTATTAGGCTTAATAAGCTATATTTATATATTTCTTACCTTCCGGGAGGGTTTAGCATTAATTCGGCTAATAGCATCCCTCCTTAATATCACATTATTTTTTATAATATACCTTTTTAATATAATTTATTTTACTATAGTAATAGCATTTAAGACCATAGTAGTCTTACTTACTCTTTTACGCGGCTCTAAGTACTATAGGGCTAGCTTTAATACCATAAGAGGTATTATTACTTTATTTCTTACCTTAGTTAGTATTAAATTAAGGGTTATTAATCTTATTATTACTAAACTTAGGGTTTTAGAGTTTCTTTTAAGAGAACTATTAGTCGTTAATCTTAATAGCTTAGCTGATATAATTAACTAGGTTATTAAGTTATTCCTCCTTATAGAGTTCTACTTATATTTCCTTTTTTAGTCTATTAAAGAAAAAAGATATTAGGGGCTCTTAATTTTAGTCGAGTTTTAAGGTAAGCTATAAATACTTTATCCTATATTTTAAAGTAAATTAAGTCTATTATAATGCCTTAATCTCTCTTTTAGCTTATGCCTTCTTATTAATAGTTCTAAAAGCTTATTAGAGCGCTACCTTAAAGGCTTTATAGTTTAAGTAGAGGTATTAGATATATAGTAAATATTAGCTAACTAGAACTATAAGGTATTTCTTTATAATAGGTTTAAACTATATAGCAGCATAGCCCTTAAGTCTCCCTATAGCATACTAGACCTTATTAGTAGCTAAGGTAAACTATATTAGGTAATATATTATAAATGCCCTTAGTTAAATAAGGAATATAAGTAGCTTATAGGCTATTTTATTAAAGGGTTCTAGGGGGTTTAGCTTTAAGATTTCTCTTATATCTCTTTTATTTATAATAATAGCTATTATATTACTAATATTCTAAATATTATCTAAGTATTCTGCGTTCTAGGTATACTAGGTTTTATTTATTCTTTTAATAAGTTTATATATAATATCTATCTCAGCGATTATAATAATAATCTAAGCTTAAAGTTATTTATTTTCCTTATTATCTAAGCTATCTCTATCTTTTATCTCTTTATCGGTTAAAGTAGCTTAAGCGGGTATAATAAGTAAGTAATTAATAGGTAAGACCTACTAGTAGTTATTTATAGGAGTTACCTAAGTAGCTATTACGTTTAATATTATTTAAGGTAATATAAGTAATCTACTAAATAAAAGCTATTAATATATAATAATTATATATATTCCTAAGGGATAAACTAGTTATACTAGGTTTATATTAGTAAGAGATTAAGTATATTATCTTAAGTATAATATAAGTTATATCTAGTAATATACTTAAAGGTATTAAGTATAACTAAGTTATATTAATAGCTAAGGTAGCTATTATATAAGAAAGTACTAATAAGTATATTTATATACTTAGGGGTCCCTAAGGGGATTATAGTATTCTAGGATCGCTATGATCCTTAGATCACTGCGATCTAGGATCATAGTAATCTAATAATAGTATAATCCAACGCTAATTAGTGAGAATTTTTAGGTGGGGCGGATACACGTAACAGGTGCATGTCAGGTTGTGACAGGTTGCGGCTACTTTGTTATTATTAGGCTGCTTCTCGAGATAGATTGCCCCGTGGGATTTAATTTGATTGCTGGCCTGCCTGAATTTTAGGCTTTACTAAAAGCTACCTTAGTCTTACTAGGGCACCTAAGATAGAGATGGGAGCGGCTATGGAAATTAGCCTTATATTATCTCCCTGAATTAGAGCTACTAGATCTTAGAGTCTCTCTAAACTAACTACCTAACGCTATTACCTCTGCGATATAGGAGAGGCTGTAGTTACTTTACTAGAGCGGAGTTATAAAGGTATTCTATAAAGGTCTAATTCCTGGGAGTGGAAGGCAGCTAGCTAATTACTCTCGGCAAGGGATCTTTTATCTTTTGCAAGAGGCTATATATGCTAAGGTGGCGCTTAATCTCGGTTTCCAAGATATAAATATACCTAATAGAGATAGCGTAATACTAATTATATATTTAGCCCTATGTTCTAGCTACCTTAGCGGGCTAAAAGAGATATTCCTTTATGCTAACTAGCTTATTAAAAACAGTGCTAGAATTAATGATTGCACTAACCCCTTGGGGATATTTACTGCTTATAACCTGGCTTATAGGTTTAGATAGTGGGTTTATAAGGGTTTCTGCGAAAGATGCTAGGTTAATAAACTATTAATGAAGTATATTATAGTACTCTTTGCTTTGATATATAGCACTACGTAGTCTTACCTTCCTTATCTTTGCGCTACTAAGGAGCTATTATGGCCTTTGTACTATATTATGGCCTCTTTGCTGGGTCATATAGGCATGCCCTTTTTGCTAAATATTTATACTATACCCTTCGCAAATTAACCCGTCTTAGCTATATATCTCCTTAGTTATCTCTATATTATTATTAGCGATATAGATATAACTTACCTAGCGAAATTAATTATCTATATTTTAACTATAGAGGCCCTAAGTATTAGCTACTTACTATAATGTCGTGAGTGGCTTATATACTCTAAGGAGAGGGGTTAGGAGGTAAAGGAGGAAGAAAAATGGGATGCTATGCTTAACGAGGACCTAATCTTAATTGAGAAATTTAATGAGCTATGCTAAGAGTTTAAGTAAGAATTCTTAAACTAGAATCTCTCTATTAAAGACTTCTTGTAGCTTTATTAGCACCTTAGGATACGTTAAGTTCTTTGTTAAATTCGTAGGGAGCGTAAGGAAGTGGATAAAGCCTATAGGAAGGAGCTTCGTGAGATTAGCGTGGTTTTAGTTAATGAGTCTAAGCAGTATATGAATTCCGGTTCGTATGATATATTCGAGTGTGATGATAATTCCGGGGAGGATAACCGAGGAGAGGATGCTGGCGATGGAGAAGTTAGTAAGAATGAGTTAACTAAGGTGAAGGGGAACGCAGGTTATAATAGTGTCGGGTAGGACTTTAGTATTTTGTTGTTTTACGCTTAATATAAGTTTATAACCATACTAGCCTCAAAATAAACCTCTAGTTATCTTATGATACTCACTCTGTCAAGTCTCGATTAGTGTAGAATTGAGATTCTAGATAAGATTATGCGTGATACCATCTGAGACAACTTACGGACTCACCTATAACATCACAGCAAGTATTATTAGCCCAGGTCTGTTCCAAGCCGCTCTTGATTTCTCCAACATCTCATGAAAATTGCCACAGCCGGAAAAGCCGGTGAGGCTGACTTGATCTGAGCCATAAAAAATAAGCATGCCTTTGAGAGATTTTGCCCTAGGAGCTCAGATCACGGAATATCAGACGTAGATCAGCGGATTTTCTATTAGCCTACGCGTAAGTAATATCGGATCTCGGCTGATGCCGTTATTATAATATATATAGGGACTATAAGATATGGCTCGATGAATTAGCGGTTATGTAGAACCCTGGTTGATTCTTAGATTAGCTTATGCGTATTTGTTGATATTAGAGCTAAGGACTATTTATGAGATACTAACTCTGCTTGCATCTAACTTTCGGTCCTTAAGAAGGGTCTGTTTTAGGAGGGTCCACGGAGTTAATCAATATATGAGGTAGCCTACTAAACTCCAAAAGATTATCTTATTAATTTTTTTTTCTTAATTCTTCTTTATAATATTTTAGTATATTTCTAATATATATCCTTTGCTTTATGCTATTTCTATATTATTTATTTTCTTATATTATTTTATTAAGCTTTACTGTTATAGTCTAGCTATAGTCTATCTCGGTGATTTTTACCTTATATATTCTCTATCTTAAAGCGGTAACCCTTAGAAATAAACCTTATTATATAGTTTCTATAGATGTATAAATTTAAGCTTTTTTTAACTCTCTTAGTAGTAATTACTTGCTAGAGGTTATTAATTATCCTCGCACGCGACTTATTATTTATTTAGTAAATACTCTCTTAGATAAGGAAACCTCGTGGATTTTTACTTATAGAAATAATACCTTTAACCCTCTATATAAGCTCCTTAAAAATATTACTATTCTTAACTTTAATGCAAATACCTACCTTAATAAAAACCATAATAATATTATAGCTATACCTAATATTAGTATTACTATCTCTAATAGTAGTTATCGCCTTAATAAATAGCGCTAGGTTCTTATTAGCTGCTGACTTATATAATAGATATAATAGCGCTATTAGCGGGCTTTTATAGGCATTAACTTACCTTATTAGGCTATTTAGTAGTAGCTAGCTCATAGGGTTAATATTTGCTAATAACTTCTTTATTATCCCTGATCTATAAAAAGGCGAGGAAGACTCTTTTATCTAGCGATTTAACCGGTTTATTTTTAAGGGACTAAAGGAGAGTAATATTAGAGCTTTAAATACGGTTAATTATTAGTCTAAGATTGCGACCAACATTGGCAATAAGAGTGAGGGCTAGGATACTTTTATTACTAATTACTAGGGCTATGCCCTATTATATTAGCTTATTAACGCCGACTAAGGCAGTCCTGCGTATATATTTTCTTTGATCTAGGATATATCTGCCTTTAAGGATGCCGATATGCCTTTCTTTATTCTTATTGCTAATGGATGAGCTCTTAGTGACTTTATTATCTCCTTAAACGCTACTATCTTTGAATTTAACCCTTATGAGCTTAGTACCTAGGATCCTATTACTTATGGATTTACTCTGCTGCGTTAGTTAGTATCTAATTTTACTAATAGCTCTATTTCGCGCAATAGAAAATATATATGCGGATTTGACTAGTTTGGCTTTATTATAGGTATTTCTTTATCTCTCTTTAATTAGTTCTTACTTTAAAATATCTTTGCTTTTAGCGAAGACTCTAGTATCTTATCTTTTATTATAGATGCCCTTAAGAATATCCTTAAGGGTCTTAGTGATAATAAGAATAATATTGCCTAGTATATACCTAACTTATTCCGAGGCTAGAATCCTAATATAAACCCTAATAGCAAGGATTTCTAACTCTTACTAGTAGATAGCGGTAAGGATCTATAGAATATTCCCCTATACCTATTAATTTAGCCTAATTATAGTATAGATATTATTTTTGTTATTAACTTATCTACTAATATTATATATAATTAGCTAAATGGTATTACTCTCTATATATCTTATACTTATTTTATAGAGGATATTAGTAATAGTACTTTATTCCCTTTTATGCTTTCTATTAAGACTTTTATTAATAATAGCCTTAATTAATATCTTATAATATTTAGCTATAATGCTAATAACTTGATACTCTCCCGGGGATAGGTTATGCCGCTTATTATTATCTATGTGCTAAATATACCTTATATAGCCTTAAGTAATATCTTAATATTTATGCTATCTTATAGTATTATATAGCGTGACTAAATTATTATAAATGGCTTTAACTCTATTACTTAAGGTAATAGCACCGTAAATAAGGATTAGCTTATATGTATTGCCTATGCTATTATAAGCTATAGCTAGTAAAAGGCTAGAGAGACTATTTTTAATGCATACTAGACTTACTTTAATAAATACTACTAGGATAGAAAAACTAATAATACCTATATTAATAACTATGAGCCTAGCTTTATTATTAAGAATAAAAGTAGGGATAGTAATAACGCTGCGACTGGACTTAGATATAACTTTGCGCTTATTATTAGAGTTGCCTTGGCTGTTATGTTCTTTGGATACTAAGACTTAATGATATGGAGAGTAGTTAGATAAGATGGAGGTTTGCATAAGCATGTTTCTTATCCTATCTTATAAACTGGGTTTATTTTAGTTTACTATCTCTATCTTATATAGCACTTTAAATCAAAACCAGTAACCTAAGCTATTATCCCTTAAACGTTAAGACCTGGCATTTTTCCTGGCCAATGAATGATATCCTCGATTCCTAAGTAGGATGCTATATACGGCATCTAGTTTATCTTATACCCTGAGCGTTTATCTAGGCATCTTAAGCGACCTCCTCCGTTTAAGCCTAGTTATACACGACGAATATCCGTCATTATGCATATATATATAGCCCTATGACATAAATGCCTCAGTAGATTACTAATGAAATAAGTAGAGGCCTCTTAACCCCCACTGCTTTCCTTTCTTTCCCCTCTTTTTTATATTAAATACGAAAATATTATGCTAAGAGTGTAAGGCCGTGTTTAAATAGCCTATGTTCCTAGAGGAATCTAATATATTAGAATTCCTAGTTGCTACCTTCTAATATAATAATTCGCTCTCTAATTTAGAAGCAAAGGCCAAGGGCTACTATATCTGCCGAGGCATCCTCCGAGAGGTCCTTAAGGATAACTACTATAAGCTACAAAGAGATTCGATTCTATAGATTTATTATAGCTATGGGATTCTAGCTAATAAGATAAAAGGCAGACCTTAGTTCTAAACCTTAGTAAAGCTTAATAGGTTATTCCTTGGGGGGGCTTATATATATTTTAAAAAGGCTAAAGATAAAGGTATATAAAATGCTATCTAATATTGCTATTAGCTAGCTAACTAAGGCTATTTAGAAACACCTGGTCTAATGAGCCTAAGTACTAGTTTAATAGAGAGTTTAAACTTTGTGAAAGACTCTCTAGAGAAATGCCGTACTAAGTATTAATCTTATCCTTCTATGAGCTCTGGCCCTATTTGGGTTCCTACTTGACTTATCTAAGTTGAATAAAGTAGCCTAAGACTTATAGAATTTTCTAAAATGACTATCTCTGAACTATTTGTCTCTCTGAGTTACTATTAGGGAGGTACTGAGATATTAAAGCTTATTACTAGGAATACTAGAGCCTTAAAAGATAATATCCCTTTCTCTAAGCTATTAGAGATATTTTAAGATATAATCTAAGTGATTAGAAGCCTAAGAATTAGATATATCTAGATTAACTTACTATATATTATATAAGACTTAGATTAAGATTAGTAAAAAGAAGTAAATACTATGCTTAAGGTATATAAATATGCCTTATTTAATATCATAGTAATAGCCTTAATTAATAGCTTTAGGGGTTTATTCTAGGAAAGAGATCCTTATCTTATCTAGTTAGAGGTAATAGATATTAATATTAAAGCTATTAAAGGTTAATTTTATCTTATGGATTAGAGATATTTTATAGAAGTAGTTAATAAGGCCTCGCTTAATTTATAATTATAAGTTGCCTAGGAGTATATATTATTACCTCGCATTATATATTTTACTTTTAATTAAGTTATCTAGGATTACGCTAAAATAACTACTTATAAGTCGCTTCTTTATAGTATAACTACCTAGTCTTAATATAAGGCGAGGCTAATAATATTTAGATATAAGTAGGGCTTAGCCTTACTAGCACCTATAAAGATAGTTAATAAGGGATTAAGCTAATAAGGGATAATTATTAATACCTACTTAGTATATAGCTTAATAATTCTTAGAGATAAGCTTATTATTATTTTAGGTATAGTAAACTACTTAAGAGATAAGCTAAAGATAGAGTATTATATTAGTTTATAGAGGCTAAAGATAGAGATATAATTTACGTGGGTTATATAGAGTCTATAAGCTAATTAAATACCTTATAATAATCCTACTTTAATATAGTCTTAGGCGTCGCTAAATAGAGCGATATATCTATAATAAGTAAATATCTATAAAGGATATAATATTAGTTCGCTATATTTTATTATAGAAGTTAATCTTCGTTAAGTAATTAATAAATATCTATATAAGAAGGTTATTAGGTATCTTTATATATATTATATTTTAAACCCTATTATAGTCAAAGGCGATATAAAGTCTTATTATCTATAAGGGAAGGGAATAGAGGAGCATAGTAGGGCTATTAATATTAACTCGCTAGATATTATTAGCGCGAAGTGGCTCTTTTTTATACCTCTATTTAATATTTAGTATTTAATATTATTTAAAGATAAGTAAAAGGTTAGTTTAGAGATTAAAGGGATTATTATTTAAGGTATTATAGGATATTTAGGAGTATATATATAGTATAGGTATACTTTGATTAATGGTTTTATTTATAATAATATGAGGAAGTTCAATAAGATATATAATATATTTAAGTCACTAAAGGGAAAAGCTAAGTTACCCTATGAGGAGTATAATATAGATTATAATTATTTTATAAAGATAATATAATTTATAGAAGGTAATGCGAGAGAGTGTTTATTTATATACCTACTAAGAGGCTAAAAGGATATTATATATACTATCTTTAGTACTACCCATTATGAAGCACTGTCTTCTTTATGCAATACCTTCTCTAATAATAATTAAATGATTTATATATGCTATTACTAACTTAAATGCTAGCTAATTAATTTTTAGATAGCAACGCAAACATATATAACCATGTTTGTATGCAATATGTGGTTGCCTAAGCTTAAGGTAACTACTTCCCCTCCTTTTGCTTAGATATCTTTGTTTACTAAACTTAACCACACTATTAACTTTCCCCCCAATTCTTATTACTTCTTAGATTACATCGCTTTATTATATATAAGGAAAGAATAGGGCAAAGCTAGCCTTAGTCTCTATATAATATCCTTAAAAATATCATATAGGAAACCTTAGGGCTTCTGCTTAATCTCTTAGCTTAGCTCTAAATTATAGCCGCTACCTATACTGCGTATAAATACTCGCTTAAGACCCTTTATCGCCTAGATCCTAATTATTACTTTTTATATCTTTAGCTAGCTATTATTAGAGTTATTAATAAGGATACTCTAAATATTACTATTTATTTATTATAATCGCTAAAAGCTAGCCCTCTTAACCCTCAAATAATTAGCCTATATATAGCTATCCTTAACTTTATAAATTAATATAAGCCCTGCGGTAATTCTTAATAGCTATATAGCTTAAGAAGAAGCGCTATATTATTATAGCTCTCTAGCCTTAAGTCTAAATAAAAATCTTTATTTATTCTCTAGGTAAGAAGCTCTTTATAGCTTATATATATTTATCTTTTATTACGATATAGCCTATAAGTATTACCTTATAAGAGAGGCTTCTCTTAAGAACCTCTTTATTATTAGTGCCATAATTATTATAGCCTTTTATTATCCCGGGATTTATACCTTTAAGCTAAGAGGCAGCATTAAATAGTTAGTCTTTAAAAAAGATAAGAATCATAATATAACTAAGAATAAAATAAGACTTACCCTCTAGATCACGGCTTATAATAGATATTACTTACTTATTCTTAGGGCATTTAGGTATAGTATATATATAAACCCTCCTAAGGATATTATATATTACTAGTTAGAGGTACTCCATGAGAAAGAGTTTTATAAGAACTAGTGGCGTAAAGTCTAGTTTACTATCTATGACTTGAAGTAAGAGGGTAACTATGAAATTTTTTAGAAGGTTCTAGCTGGTAAGAGAGTTTAATGGTATTGTGAATTTGGCGATGCTTCTAAAAGAGCCGCTGGGCCTGATGCTAAAGAGTATAGTTGAGTGTAATGGATCTATTAGAACTTAAATACAATATCTTAGCTAATTAGTTAACCTTTGTTAGTCTGTATAGACTTTAAGCACAATAGTTAGTCTATTACCCCCATGTAACATGTGCTGACATCTGCCTTGCTTACCCACCGACAGGGCTATTATAGCCGCAGCCGGTCAAGCAGGCTATTTTTGGCCTTCGGCAAGGGTCTCCATCAAAGCTGAGAACGGTAAGAGACCTGGGCTGTTTTCTCTTCCCCCGGAGAGCTTTGGAAGCTAGCCAAAAGGCAAGGGCAGGACGGGAGCGGGTGGAAACTTGTGCCCTTCACGTTTGCTGACTGTTTCCTGCAGAATACAGAGCACGTAAATCACATTCAGAAGACTGGGGGGCCTCCGTTGTAGGGAAGCGTGTTTGCGATTCCGCACAGGTGCAGGAGATCATTCAGGGGCAGATACAAAAAGACACAACACAAATACACTGGCTTGAGAGCAATGGACCGAATACACATACCGTCTGACATTATTCCCCGTCCTCAAAAGAACTCACACAATTATAGATTATGAACTCAACCATAAAATGAGTACCTATTGGTCTACCTGATACCAAGGAATATCGTTGTGTCCTCATCATCCATGAGGCATTATTCATGTCCATCATCATCATCAAAGCCTGTCTCCATCGCCATGAAAACCGACTCTGGCTCTATTTCAAGTAACGTGACAGGTCTTGGCTCCGCATGCGAGTTCCATGTCCTGCGAATTGATCCCCAGCATCGCGTAGAGATGCCCGTCAACCGCTGGGGGTTTATTTTTGGTGGTTGTGGTTGCAACCGTTGTGTCAGTGGTGCCGGCTCGAGAAGTATCGCAGCCTCGGCAAAATTCAATTGAAAAATGAAAAAAGCGCGGGGGGTTGCAACCCTGGCGGTATTCGTATCAGCATGTTACCTTTCAAGCGAGGAACTCCCAACTCGTTGGAAGACTTACGCAAAACCACCCCGGGGGGTCCTGGGCAGTGTCCATCTTGGCGGCACGCGGAGTGATTGACGATCATCGGCGGTAAGGCGCGGAGTTGATGTCAATATTGCCTTGTGCAAAAAAACGCCTCGGAACCACAAAAAGTCCGGAATGACTCGCAGCCAGAACTCCAGCAAATCGGCTGGGGGTGTTCCGGGTCAACTGCATTCCCATGGCAAGCGGCTGTTAGGAAGACGATGTCTCGGGAGAAAGTTGACAGTGGCGGTCACTGGACAGGTTGTGTAGATTGCTACCGCTGGAGGGGAAAACTTGACAGAAAAAGAAAAAAAGAAATTGACAAAAAAGTGCCTTTCAAGCAGCTAAAAAGATGCGGCTGGAAAGAAGCGGATAGAAGGCAAATTGTAAAATAAAAAATAAAAGTGGCATTCGAGAGGGCAGCTCGAAAGAAGCAGCTCGAAAGAAGCAGCTCGAAAAAAGCGGCTAGAACGATGCAGCTAGACAGAAGCAGCTGGAAGGCCAAATCAAAAACAAAAGGGGCATTCGAGAGGGCGTCGAGCAAGAAGCGGCTGGAAAGAAGCGGCTAGCAGGAGGCGGCTGTAATGCAAAATCAAAATCAAAAGTGGCATTCGAGAGGGCATATCTACTTTATAACTACCTGACGGGCCTGAAGATTCAAGCCGAAGTATTCCGACGTCCCCCACGCCAGACGCCCGACCACAGTGCTTGGGGGCTGTGCTCGCAGGCACAACCATTCACAGAACGAATCACGCGAACAAGATGCCCAATCCGAGCACGTCGGCGTCCCTCCCTGCGTCTGAAACCACACGGATTACGTGTTCCCGCACCTTCAGAGAAGCGGTGAGCGATAAAACGTGTAGAAATACCCATTCGGTAGCTTTCGAGGCCCCCAATTCTGCCTTGTGGTCGAGCAGAAGTTCTGCGATTCTATCATGCCCATTCTCGATGGCCAGCTGCAACGGCGTTCTTTGCAGAGAGTCTGCGACATCCACGGCAGCATGAGCATTCAACAAGGCTTCCACGGCTTCGACCTCTCCGTACTTTGTGGCATACCACAACGGTGTCCGCATTGCGTTGTCTGTGGCGTCGACGAGTGCGCCTGCGTTGAGTAGCGACAGTGCTGCGGCTACGTTGCCGAGCCTCGCTGCCCAATGCAGAGCCGTCTTGCCAGCACAATCTTGGGTAGCAGCATTACCAGTCGCGTCCAGGAGCAGTCCGATGACGTCTTTGCTGCCGTGCTTGGCGGCGTGTGTGAGTGGTGTCCAGCCCGATTCGTCGGGCATGTTGATGATCGCCCGCTCTGAATCCTGCTCGAGAAGAACTTTCACCATAGCCGCACGTCCTGTGCGGCTCGCGATGGACAGGGCCGTTTGACCAAAACGGTCTGTATGACGTAGAATATCTGGTTGCCCGTGTTGAAGGAGCAGAGACACCACATCGGGCATGCCAGAGTCACACGCCCACATTAAAGGCGTCCATCCATCCTTGTCTGCGAGGCCCGGGTCTGCTCCATTAGCAATCAGGATTGTCACAATGGACGAGAATCCCTCCTCGGCTGCGTAGGATAGTGGTGTCCGGCCCTCAAGGTCAGCCAAGTTGATATTCGCGCCCATGGCAATCAAACACTCGGTGTCATCTCTGTTACCCTTTTGCGCGGCCCAACCAATCGGAGTCGGGCCACCTCGGAGGTGGGTATCGATGTCAGCTCCGTGAGCAACCAAAAGCCTCACCACCCCCCAATGTCCCTTGGAAGCTGCCCTCCAGAGTGCTGTCTTGCCAGATTTCTCGGCCTGGTCTGCTTGGACACCTGGACAGTGTTGTAGCAAATAGCTTACCACCGCCTCATGCCCAGCCTCAGAGGCATCAGAGACGGGGGACCGGCCAAAGTCATCTGTCAGACCGGCACTTGCTCCGTGGCTGATCAGGGTCTTCGCAATCTCCAGTTGACCATGTTCTGCTGCAACGGATAGGGCGGTTCGGCCAAAAATGTCTGGAGAGTCTACTTCAGCATCGTGCTGCAAAAGAATCGCAACTATAGATTGAAACCCTCCAACCGCTGCCGAGAATAGCGGTGACTGGCCATATGATGTCCGTTGGTTTGCTCCGTGGCCGCTGGATACTAAGCGATTCGCCACCTCATCCAGGCCGTAGAGGGCAGCCAGGTGTAGACCAGTCACTCCAGTTGGCACACTTCGGCAGTGGCCCCGATAAGTGAGCTGGCATTGGCTTGCAGCCTCTACTTTCGGAACGTCCTGGAGGAAGGCAAACAACGCTTCATCCATCGCTGCAGAGCTGCTTGCGTGGTCCCCCCAGTGTCGGCAAGCATAGTCATATAACGGGTAGAGTCTCCGCCTTTCCTCGAACTCTGCATCCGTTCGGCAGGGGCCACTTTCAAAGTCAGGGGACGAAAGTATCTCCAAACAAACACGTAATATGTCATTTTCGACGTCTGGAAACCAAGTGTCCCGAATACTCTCAAGATACTCTTGGATCGTGTAATGGACCAACCTGACGATGTTGGTTTTGGGGTCCAAGATGAGGAGGCCCTCGCATGACGAGACCAAATCCTCAGCATCCGTGATGCTATCCTCGTCAAGAGTCTCAGCGCCGTCTATAATTGCCAGAGCGTGCTGTAGCTCTCGAACCGTAAGAGGTCTCTTGGTCCAAGCAACCCAAGAGAGAACGTGCATCGCCAGATCTCGGGTGTCGCGGCTCTGAATGCGGGTCATGGTGCTGGCATAAAGTTTGCCGTATGCGTCAGGGCCTTTGGGCAACTCAGTGATGGCTTTTCGAATGCCATTCACGCTTTTATATCCTTTGATAGAGTCGAGGTACAATGAAGCCAACAGAAACCTATTATTACCAGTGAGCGGGTTATCTCAATTTTCAATCAAGCCATATCACTTACATCCCATCAGCTGCTTGTCCGATGCTTGTCCTGATTTCCAATTGTATCTTTTCTCTTTCTTCTTGTGATCGTTTCTTAAGAAATTGCAGGTTGTCCATGATCTTGCGGTCAAGAAATTTGTTAATGTCATCTTGGTGTGCGCGAATCTCAAGCACATGGAGGGGAATCCCGCTCTCTTCGAACACGGAAAGAAGTTCTTGAATAGGTCTCATAGTGGCGAAAACGTTCAGTCTAGAAGCATCTTGAAGTCTGAAGATTTCCTCTAAAAATCTTGTCCTATTTTCTGTCTTGTATTCGTCTAGAGCGTCGACAATGAGAAAGACTCTCTCATATGAACTTATTGCTGTCGCTAGACAACCCAGCAACTCGTCCATCATTGGTCGGCATCCTGGTGGCTTTGACTTGTACTGCAGAAACAGCTCCTGCAAGTCTGTTGGAATCGGCCGGCTTTGTATCAGTTGCTTCAACAGATTTTCTAGAAGATCCTCGGGGCATTGCTCCTGCTGAGAATTGAAGTCACAGAGCAGGAACGTGATGCATGTCTCTCGGTCATGGGAATAAACCTCCTGCAAAAAGTCTATGGTTATCGAAGCAATGAATGACTTCCCAGCCCCGGGCATTCCAGGACAGAGAAGTGTCGTCTGCGGCTGATCAAGCCAGGCTTGGAATTGCTCTGAAACGATAACCCAGGTGCCTGTCTCTGGTTGTCGTCTCCTTAATCTGTCTGTGTGCTGTTTGCCGAAATCCAGCTGGGTGAGCCAGGCCAAGAGCTGTTGGTCCTCCTGCGCACTCTTGTACTCGACCAGTGTCTCAACCTTTTGATGGGTGTCCGAAATAACTGGACTAGGTAATGGACTTAGCAGGGCGTTAATCGTCGAATCAAACCAGTGTCTCACATACGTGTTCAGCAGCCCCATGAAGCTACTAAGCATGGCATTGTAGTGAATGATTTCCCGCCGATAGTCTTTGATGGCATCCGGCTCGAATGCCAGCCTTTTGCCGATTTTCCGGGCGTGGCTTCCTATGCCATGCGACGCGATAGTAGCAAGGGTATGGTTTTCATTGCACATTTCACGGAGCTTGTTAAGGATGGTCGTGTAGCCTTGAAGGATGGACAACAGTGTGTTCCATTCATACTCGGCGAGGTCGCGTTTCCTTCGGAGGAGGACATCGTGTGCTCCCTCTAGCACCCCAAGCAATCCGGAGATCCTATTTCCGGATGAGATGAGTTCTAACAGGACATAACGATAAAGAGTGTGCTTTGACGGAACTTACTCGTCCGATAGTCCCTTTACTTGGTTTGGAGCACTTCGATACGTCGTCACCACATTTTTGGCTAGACCAATCGCCTTGACGATGTCACCGAAGCCGACCCCGAAGGACATGGCGATGGTTCACGGTTGGATAAGATTTGACTGGTTTAGGCTGGCGTTAATGCATGATTTTTGACGGTGATGAGTTTTAGAAAAGTCCGTTAATAGCCTCATCGAAAAGAAGAATCTCTTCGGCATATTCTGTCAGCTGAGGCGAGGTGCGTTGGTGCCTAACCCGCGAGAGAGGCGCAGATAATTGCACGTGATGGCGTCTTTTAGAAGTGGTCATGTACACTACCTAGGTAGGCAAGAGTGGTTATCTTGAAGAATAGTCTCTGGCTATGAGGGCTTTGTGGTTATCCTAATTGACATAATACATCTAGAAAGCTGTCTGGGCACATATCTAAGCAGCGTGCTTGCCAAATAATATCAGGATGAGCTGGGGGTTTAGAGTGGCTATATTCTTGGGTCCTGCACATGTAACACTGAACTATTTTTCACCGGTTTGAACCGCACATTAGGTAACTGTAACGAGCCTAGCCGCTCGAAGTTTGAAGAAGAGGAAAAAGCAGAAGAAAAACTCCAGTCAGGCAAGACTTTTTACTTTCGCACGCCATAGTTGAGAATGACCTGCACTCAACCCCCATGTCGGCCGCATAGCCGGGTTTATGGTCAGCCGCACGACGCTAAATTTTCTATCTATGACCTAAAGCAGGAAGGATTACGAGATCTTTCAGGAGGTCTTGGCTGGCAAGGTAGTTTGATAGCATTATAAACTTGGTGATGCTTCCCAAGAGGCCCTGGGCTACAATCAGTGAAGGCACGATTGAGTTTGATAGTCCTGACTTAAGATGGTTTGTCCTTCTAATAATTAATAAGGCCATAGACTGTTCTGGCATGCTTCTGAAGAGACTAAAAACCACATACAGTTTGGTCTTGGAACGTGACTAACACAGTAGAAGACGATCTGTGACGGCGGAGAGGCTCCCTGAGTTACTGCCCCATTAAGAATGGCAGTTGTACTCACCACAGCCACCCCAGTGTCAACACTGAACAAGAGTATCGGCTGTTCAGTAGTAACACTGATTCTGAGAGTGTTGAACCATGAGGATAATATCATGCTGAAAGTTCTGTTGTTTGCTCCTATCGTCGGAACTCGTGACAGTTGCAGTCATTAGATTCGTCATTACTCCTATCCATCTCCTACGTCCTTAAGGCACTGAACAGCCAACCCTTACAGTGGTCTCTCGCTCAGCATAGCGTCTCAGCACTGCAATGTTGCAGCAATGCTCTAAGGCCATCGCATGGGGATGCGCGATCCCCTTTGCGATGACTTTGAATCAGGGCACTACTATTTCTATATATACGTAGCCAACACTTGCCTCGTATGGCCGCCCTACCTTTCGTCCAAGAACCCAAGCCGCTCTTAGCCCCTAGCTACGCCCTCACCCTGAGCTGAGAATCGGCTTGGAAGCTTGTTGCCGCGCTATCCGAACACTGTCCTTGCTTTGAGCCAGCGTATCCTTCTCTTGTGCTTAGGATGGCGCCAGTGAGTTCTATTCCCCAGTGATATTGGCATATGCTAACGGTTTATACTTAGGAGCTATCCCGCTTAGATGAGAACAGCAACTTATACCGATAGCGTAAGTCCGAGTCTCGCTTTATCGTAGACGAAAACGGAGAGGTCTAACTGTGGTTAACCAGTCCGCGAATCCTTCTACAATAGTTAGCGACACCCTAAAAAATCGGCAACCGTTAGATCTATATATCACGTCAAGGAGAGCGAACTAGACCAGTCATACCGAGGCCGATGCTTTAATGAGTACTGTATCCGTGGAGGAGGCAGGTTTAAGGTTCGCTACCACGGAACCCGTCGAGCTTGCCATGTCGGCGAGGTGGGGCATGTATTGGAGCTCTGTGACAACAGGGAGTGTGGGGTTTGTGGTATCCTTTCAGGATACCGAGAGAGTGTAGGTACAAAGCTAGGCAGTTATGAGAATGCCATTGTTCCGGTCGCGGTGGTGATGTACACTCGGCAAGGGTGGCTACCTTGAAGGATAGTATCTGGCAATAGAGGTTGCGTGGTTGTTCCTGATTTGTATGGCACTTATGAGGAGCTATCTAGGCATCTACGTAAGCAGTTTATCCGCCAAATGTTATCAGGTCGTGGGCCGAACATTAGTGGTGGTAGCAATACTAACCAATTTTTCGCCGGGTTGAACCAAATACTAAGAATAACGAACCTAAGCGCTCGGGATCAGAAAAAAGTTTAATTCGAAAAATAGGACCTGAGGGAACATGACCCAGCTGTGATAATTTTTCCATCTTGATATTCTGTCTGTCATCTCTGGCCAAGCAGGACTTCTCTTTCACACGTCATGGCTGAGAATACCCTGGACTCGCAACCCACATTTCGGCTGCACAACCAAGTTTGAGGTCAGCCGCACGACGCTAACCGCCAGAGTCTGCTCCTCCAGAGGATGGATGGACCACTCAGAAGCGCCGCAGCCCACTGGAATGGCGCCCAACCTCCTATCTTCCCCGCTAAATGCCTCAAATCGCTGTGAAACGAGGCTCTGCTGTGGATGCGTGGAAGAGTTGACGGAATAATTCTTTTTACTTTGACCCATTGTGCAATAATTCCTTTGTCACGCTGAAGAAATATAAGAAAGCCTAGTGTTTTAGATCTACCTTGCTATACCGCGTAAACTCTCTTAAAATAATAGCGGCTAAGTATATTAACTAGCGATTAGTAAAGAATTATTGCCTGCGACCAATATGGCATCCTTTTTAATACCTTAGTCATAGCCCTGCCACCATTAGTTTGGCGCTATGGCGCTAACTTCTCGGTTCTAAAGGTCGTTTCTTAGCCAATTAAAGACTACAGGACAAGATGGCTATGCTAATACCGCTAGTGGCTTCCCCTGATGATGGATATATTCTTTAGCCGTTCTCTACCCTAATCTTTAGGTTCCTATTATACTTGCTATTACTTCCCCTCACTCAGAAGAATTCTAAGATACTTTGATCCAATAGCAGGTCTAACTTACCTAAATCCAAGTCTAAGGCTAAGAAGCATATCACTAAGATTTATAAGGCTAGGGATAAAAATAAGAAATCAGAGATCATAGGCATAATAAATAATACTATTAGTATATAAGTAAGCTCTAATACTAATAATATAGTATTATAACTAATATGTGACGATCGTGTATGTTCCTAAGGGATAAACCGGTCGTGCTAGGTTTATATTAGCAAGGGATTAGGCGCATTATCTTAAGCATAGTATAAGTCACGTCTAGTAATATACTTAAAGGTATTAAGTATAATTAAGTTATATTAATAGCTAAGGTAGCTACTATATAAGAAAGTATTAATAAGCATATCTATATACTTAGGGGGCCCTAAGGGGATTATGGTATTCTAGGATTACTATAATTCTTAGATTACTATAATCTAGGATTATAGTAACTTAGTAAAGGTATAATTTAATATTAATTAGTAAGAATATTTAGGTGGGGTAGATATATATGATAAGTATATATTAGGTTATAATATAATATCTCCCCTCTAAGGGTCTTATCTCTAAAGCTACTTAAATAGGCCGCTTAAGAATTTCTTATTAATTAATTTAACTTTCTTTTATAATTATTTTAATATATCCTATTAATACTATATTTAGTTATATTTCTAAGTATATTAATTAAAAAGTTAAAAAGTATACCTTTTTTACTAAAAGTATTAAATTATTATATAAATTTATTAATATGCCTTATTTTTATTATTTTAGGTACTAAAAGGCATATTTAATATTAGAGGGCTCCTTATATTATAATAAGTATATTTATTATAGTTATTCTTATAATAAGATATATATTATTACTTCCCGTATGTTTTTTTATTTTCTTAGCGGGTTTTATATAGGCTTTTATTAACTCTAGGTAATATATAAGCTTATTTCTTAAGAGAAAAAGTTAGAGAAAGATAAAAAGGAGGTAGGTAAAGACTTATTAAAGCTTTATAAAGAGTTAGCTACTTTTTAGGTAAAAATAGCTTTAGCTATGGGTTACTTATCGAGGTTATATAAAACTAAAAATAAGGTAAAGAAGTATTAAGTGGCGGAGTTCTAGTAGGGAATATAAGGTCTTAAGGGTAAGGATTATTTAGCGGAGGAGTTAAGTTATTATAAGGCCGAGGTTTCCGAGGAACTATAGTCCCTTAATCCTAAGTGTCATGACCTGATAAAACACTCGTCACGTGACTAATGGGGGACCTACTATTACCTACTAATTAAGGCGCGATTACCCCTAGGAGCTAAACGATTATAATAATTACTTCGTAATTACCTATAATTACTTATATAATCGCTTTAATTAATCTCTTAAAATAAGTAATTATAAAAAAATCCTTAAGTATATAAAATATGCTTATTATATCTTCTTATATAGTAGCTACCTTAGCTATTAATATAACTTAGTTATACTTAATACCTTTAAGTATATTACTAGATGTGACTTATACCCTAGTTAAGATAATACGCTTAATCCCCTGCTAATATAAACCTAGTATGACTAGTTTATCCCTTAGGAATATATATAACTATCATAGGTATAAGTTATATCTAGTAATATACTTAAAGGTATTAAGTATAACTAAGTTATATTAATAGCTAAGGTAGCTATTATATAAGAAAGTGCTAATAAGCGTGTCTATATACTTAGGGGGCCCTAAGGGGATTATAGTATTTTAGGATCGCTATAATCCTTAGATTACTATAATCTAGGATTATAGTAACCTAGTGAAGGTATGATCTAACGCTAATTAGTGAGAATGTTTAGGTGGGGCGGATACACATAATAAGTGCATGTTAGGTTATAATAGCAGTAAGTAAATAAGCGGCTTTCTTATCTAATGCATTTATATTACTAAAAGAAATAAATTCATGAGTAGGGCATAGTAATAGTGCATTGGGGTTTAAACTTATTAAATAAGTTAGAGAAGGCCGAGAGAGTAAAATTAAAGGCTATAATAGCTATATAGCTCGTCGGTGCTATAGATACTATTAACTAGAATACTATCTTTATTCCTTTTTTTGATATTATTAATAGAAGTCCTTTAAGAGGCATTATATACTAGTAAGGTATTCTAGTAATTCCTATATATTCTCTAAGTCTAGATAGTTCTTTTATTGAATAAAATATATTATTTTATTATTAATTTTATTTATATTAAGGATACTTTTTATAATATATTCTTCCGGTTTATTAACTTCTATTTTAGGCTTATTATTAGTTTTAACTTAAATAATATTTTTTATTAATTTAAGTAATAAAATATAAAAGATTAAATAAAGTTTAACCTTAGGTAATAAGTCTAGTTTATAGTTATATTTTAAGATTTTCTACTTAATTTTATAGGGTTTAATATATTTATAATTAAGTTTTTTATTTTAGTATTTTATTTTAATATTTTTTATTACGAGATAGATTATATCTCCCTCTAAGAAGATTAATCCCTTAATTCTTTTCTTATTAATATAGCTTATTATCTTATTTCTAATAAACTTAAGTTTTATTTTTATTTCTTTATATAGATTTTTTAGCTAGTTATTAGTAAGGATTGCCTTAGGGTTAATAATAATATCTTATATTTAATAGTATATATCTAATATAAATCTAAAATTAGTATAGGCTAATATAATCTTTATGCTTTTATTTATAGCTATATTATAAGCTAATTATATAGCTAATAGTTTTTTAACCTAGTTAGTTTATTTATA
>ML974252.1:0-20175 GCA_010015875.1 Fusarium haematococcum
ATGATGCAAATAACATCGTAGAATTTGTATGGGGAGACGAATTTTTGTGCTATGCTTTAAGTGGGGTGATTCTTGAAGTGGTGGCGGATGGTATTCAAACGCCTTGACGGGCCTACATGCACCACTCTTCTTCGTTCCCACCACACTCAACAGGACACAGCATGTCGAATCGAATCGGGTCAGGGGACCTTGTCGTGACCAGGACCAAGGCGAGGGCCGTGATTGGCACCGTGGCCCTCGGGGTGGGCACGGTAAAGGACGGTCGTCCCGGGGTGCCCCGCTCACGGTGTCGCTTCGGGGCATTCGTGCTGTCATCCACGGTTGTGTTTCAGGTTCTATACTCAGAAACTTGACACAATAGTCTCATTTATATAGGTTACTGTTTGGAATGACTTATGAAGCGAAAAAAACACATTTGTCCTGCATCATTCTACATTGGTCTTGATTGCTTGGACAAATTGACCCATTCCGCCGCCAGCTTGCTACTGTCCCAAAACCACCAACACCTCTAGCCGTGAACCCTGTCGTCATGCCTACCATGCCTAACCATGAGTCTTCATATGATGCCCCCGTCTTGATCGTTGGCGCCGGCCCGTCCGGGCTTCTCCTCGCCCTCCAACTTGCTCAGCAAGGCGTCCAGACCATGCTCGTGGAGCGCAACTTGGATACAACCAAGTGGCCAAAGATGGATGTCACTAACTGCAGAAGCATGGAGCTGTTTAATAGACTGGGCATTTCCCAGGGACTCAGAGATCTTGGTAAGTCAGACAAGGCTCAACCACAATTTCCCCCAACGCACTCTAGTAACCGTGTCATGACGCAGGCGTCGGGCAAGACTACTCGTTTGATGTTCTCTTCAGCTCTGGGCTCTCCGAGAATGGGCAGCTCATCTCAAAATGGGTCAGTACCAGCATCGTCTTGTACTTGGCGAGTGAGACGTCCTTGACTAACACGTGTGTCTAGAATCTTCCATCGCCAAACGAGTGGAGGGAGCGAATCGCCTCGCAAAACGATGGGTCCATGCCCCGAGAACCTTACCAACGTTGCAGTCAGGCCATCTTTGAAGCTTGGCTCAAGGCCAAGATCCAGGCTGAACCGCTCATCGACTCGTGTTTTGGCTGGAAACTTGAAACCTTCACCGAGACTGACGGCTCTGTCCAGTCGACCATCGTCAACGTCGAGAATGGCGAAACTAGGGTTGTGCATAGCCGGTATCTCGCAGGCTGCGATGGCGCTGGAAGTCGGGTACGAAAGTCCCTGGGGAGCGAGTTGGTCGGTGGTCCAGCGTAAGCTAACTCCCACCGTTCACACCGACCTGTTAGTGATGGCTGACAGACATCCTCTCCTTTTAGACCGATGGCCATGTTTCTCGTTCATTTCAAGTCGCGCGACCTCACCAGGCTGCACAAGCAAGGCCAGTTCTGGCACATCTTCTTCACCACCGGAAGCGTCATCATATCGCAGGACGAAGTCGACACGTGGACCGCCCACTTGCCAATATCTCTCGACACGGACTGGAAGTCACTAGACCCAAAAGAGTCTGTCTACAAGGTGCTGGGCGGCTCGCATAGCCCGTTTCCCATCGAAATTGACGAGGTTCTCGTGTGCAGCGCTTGGCGTCCAAGTATTGCCATCGCGCAACGGTACACCTCGGATAGCCTCCGTGTCTTGCTTGTGGGTGACGCCGCACATCAGAACATCCCAACTGGAGGATACGGCATGAACACGGCTGTGGGGGATAGCTTTGATCTCGGGTGGAAGCTCGCGGCCGTGATCAAGGGCTGGGGTGGGAGTGGCCTGCTACAGTCGTACGAGGCGGAACGCAAGCCAGTGGCCGTCCGAAATATCGAACGCTCCGGTGTGCACCACAAAGTCCACCAGGACTACGTTTGCTGGGTCATAGAGGCTGGCTCTGGGGCACTGTCGGCCACCAAGGACGGTTTGGCTCTCCGAGAACGAATCAAGGCCCACGTACTTGAGCATGATGGTGAGAACGTGGACCATGGGATTGAGATGGGGTACAGATACAACGGCTCTTCTATTATTCTGAAGGACCAGGGCGAGGCTAAAGACGAGCCGGAGTGGGATTATCGCCGCTACATCCCTTCAACCTGGCCGGGTGCGCGGGCACCACATGTCTTTCTAAATGACGGCAAGACGAGCATTTTTGACCTCTTTGGCCCAGGATTTACACTCGTCGATTTCGCACCGGATCGAAGGTGGGTTACCAAGTTTGAAACAGTCGCATCGCGACTCGGCGTC
Organism: Fusarium haematococcum; assembly: GCA_010015875.1. Lineage (NCBI taxonomy): Eukaryota > Fungi > Ascomycota > Sordariomycetes > Hypocreales > Nectriaceae > Fusarium > Fusarium haematococcum. The sequence continues at coordinate 2,263 of ML974252.1, forward strand.
CCACTCACACCTGTGCATCTACCGCAAGAGCATCATGCGAGGGCGGTTTGGGAGAGTGATGCCGTCCTGGTACGCCCCGATGACCATGTTGCATGGCGATCTCCGGTCAGCAGCGTTGACCAGGTAGATTTTGATCATATCCTGAAGGTGGCGACAGGCTGGGCCTCGTCGAACACCAATGACAACGAGACTTCAAAGACAGCGCTCGAGTCCGTCACCAAGAATGGGTTCACTGGAACAGTAGGAAATGTCTCCCAGGCTCATGTGAAGCAACTGGCCGAGTTCCAAGTGTAGGCTCGTAAGACTTGATAGAGCATCGTCACTTGCACGCTCCTTAAAGCGCCATAGTCCTAGTTAGTTTGTTTGTCATAAAGTAACCGTGCCATGAGAATGGATGATACTGTACCTTGATTGACTTGTTGTCAAATGCATCATATGATTGATATGTGAAAATTCATTGTTAGATTCATAGCAAGGGCCGTTCTCAAGGTACCAAAAGGTCATGCACAGTCGCCATGGAGCAAGAGTCAACAAAAGTGCCATAACAGAGAGCTCTACCATGAACTCCGTAGCTGATTAGCTGTATAGAGCGATCTAGGCCACAGCATGGGACAATGTAATCATGCATCTTTGAGGTGACATGGATTCATCGATTGACCTGAACGAAAGCCTCATACCACAAGTCCTCCAGTGATGTTTAGCCTGCCTTGAAAACGGTTCCACCCGTCTCACGTCCTCAGACGTGTCCACGTCAAGCCCTTAGATAGAATACCTGAATTGGGGGTTCTGTGGAGAGTTAGTCTAGTCGAGGTGCTGGGGGGCGTAATTGCTGCAACACACCTTTATGTCTGTGATGTCGTCGTCGTAAGCATGCTCATATCCTTCAGGCTCACCAACTCGGTCGCGCCGAGCATTTTCCCAGATACACAAACATCGGTAGCAGATAGCCAGAGCCCCTGCAATTATCGATGTGATTAAGACAACAGTGAAGCCTGGGCCATAGGCAGGGGCGTCGGACGATTTGAAGACAAGGGGTCCGATGATGTTTCCTTGAAACTGGTCAGTCATCTCGCTCCCAACGGAATCGCCAGGAATTGAATAGACGGGGCGATAAAGAAGAAGGCGTCGGCCACATACCGATGCAGTATCCGAGAAACAACCCGGAAGCAGTGAGCGACTTCTTCGTATAGCCAGCCGTGTTGGCGGTTTGAAGACCCATGAGCACCGAGTATGGGGCGGCAAACCCACCCAGCAGATAAACTCCTACCAAAAGCCCGCCTTTGGAGGATCTCGGCAGTTGCCAGAGTAGGGCTGAAGCTGTGATTGTGGGAAGCAGAGTTACCACGATCAACCAAGTCCTCCACCTCGGAAACTTGTAGGCACAGTAACACACAACAAGGCCCTCAATACCAGCTATGAATCCAGCAGGCATGATAAGCAGCAAGCTTTGGAAGGGGGTGAAGCCAAACCCACCAATTACGATGGCGATGAAGGTTGAGATGGGCCCGTTCGCAATCATGATCAACACCGCCATGGCGAAGGAGAGCCAGAAACGGGCATCGACCAGAATCTCGAGTGCTTGCTTATATTTGAAGTGCGTATTGCGCACTCCGGCATTGTTGACTCGCAATCTGGAGACAGCAATGTACCGCTCCCTATCAGACAAGTTCTTTGCACGGATCGGGTCGGGTGGCATGAAGAAGAGAATGACGAATGCCCAAACAACGGTCAAGCAGCCGGCGACGAGATACATGTACTGCCAGGGGCTGAGCGGACCGCTGGAGATGTGCCCCACGCCCCAGTTGACCAACGGGCTGACGATGGAGATGAACCCGTCTAACAAAGGTCAGTACGGTTTCACCAGTCGGGTACAAGAGAAGAGAAGAGAAGAGTCAGAGCCACTCACTCGCGCTGAACCAAAATCCTATCCTCATAGCTTGTTCATCCTTCTTGTAGAATCCCGCGACAATCAGCATGAACATGGGGGAGATTCCAGATTCAAGAAACCCCAGAAAGAATCTCTGTGCGTAGAGGCCGCGGTAGTCCTGGCATCCCATGGTTCCCAGCAGGCAAATGCCCCAGATGCCGACGACCGTGGCAGCAACACGTTCGATGCGATAGCGCTGAGCCATCAAGATTGCCGGCATGGCCCCAGCAATGAAGCCGAGGTAGAAGATGGACGACGAGAAGCTGAACCTGTCCCCGGTTTCGAGATGTAGGTCTTGACGCAATCCAAAGACGGCCTTTTCTCGAGTCAGTCAGTCAGTCTTGCATGCAGATCGAGCCGTTTGTAGACTTACTGCTTGGGACAACATGGACTTGTCGTAGTACTGTAGCCCATAGGTGAGGAACATCAAAGGCATCAGCTTCCTGTCAATCTTTCGCACAAGATGTTTCTCCTCAACATCACTCCACTCTGGGTTACCAGAGTACTGCTCCAAGATGTTGACGGCTGCGTCATTGCGAATGTTGTCGACGTTGGCTTTAGGTTTCTCGTCGAAAGCCGGGGCTCGCGCTTCCTCCACATGATGAGTGGTGTGTGCACCATCGAGGGCTTCTTTGGGAGACATTGTCGGGCAGGAAGGACGAAAAGCAGCCGTTGCGTGGGGTTTGGATTGTCTATTCGAGCTGTGTTGTAGACTTGAGGTCTGTCCATGACATACGGCGAATGGTCCTGTATTTTGACCTTTCCAAGCCCAACGTACATTTCAAGTTGCCAAGACAGGTTCTCCAGATTCAGCGTGATAACTGATAACCAAGGCACAACCCGGAAAATCCGGCCGAGGCCGGCATTCCGGTTCTTCAAGCCACGCCTACCCCGCAACTCTGAATAACTAGCCGTGGATCTTGAATCTGGGGAAGGCCAGTGACCGACCAACTGCTGTGTATCTGGATCGGATCTAGACCCCTCCCCCTGTTTGTCGAGGTCACGGCAATTGTCGCTTCTTTGCCGCTCTTTGGCCGGCCCTGATTCTAGCTGATCTGGCTGTCTTGGACATCACGCAATAGGCACTTCTTCAATGTCATGATTACGGTTAAACGCCATCTTTCGGCTCATTACTACACTCTGCAAAACGTGTTCAACACCAGAGGACATATTGAATGTGTCTAGTCTCGAGTCTACAGCTTATCGACCGGTCTCTTGCCAAGGATGGCAGACTGATTCTCGACCAACCACTGCTCCAAGGTAACCGGTTTCCTCCCGAGCAGTCTTTCAGCACAATCATTCAACGCCCAGCAGAGTTCATTGTCCTTTTCAAACTGGAAAAATCGCCACAGGTACTCTCTTCTCTCTTCTGGCATAGCAGAGTACTCCTTGAAGAACCCCTCCGTGGTTGTGTCAAAGGAAATGGGCATTTTCCACACACGACTCATAATCTCAGCGGCGTCTTCAACCCGGAGGAGATCCTTCCCATTGTTGATGGTGTGGAATAGTCCAATGTGCCTCTCATCCGATGACAACAATAGCCGTGCGGCAATCTCTCCAATGTCTGGAATGGACATGTAGGGCACCGCCCTGCTCGGCCAGATCAACTTATGCTCTTCCTTCAGTGATCTCTGCATCCAGAAAAAGTTCTCCATAAAGGTCGTTCCCGTGTTCAGAAAGGTAACCGGAAGAAGACTGTCTTGAAGGATCTTTCTGGCGATGGGCGACTGGGTGGGCAAGTTGAAAGGGTGGTGATCTACAAGCCACTGGGGAATGCGTCGAGTATCGAATTCAGGGAACACGCCGACCAGACGAAGGATATGGATAAGCTTATTTCCACTCTCTTTCAAAGCCTTGACCAGATTGGACATGGCCGTCTGCTCGTCGATGGACCCGGGCGTGACCACAAAGACAGCCTCCATGTCCGTTACAGCCTTGTGGAGCGACAGCTCGTCAAAAAAGTCGGCTATGACCACTTCTGACGACGGCCAAGACTTTTCGAGCTGGCCTCTCTTCCATTCATTTGACGACACGAGCCGTAAGCGAATACTGGGCTGTTGCTCTTGGAGGAATCTGGTCACTTGGTGGCCAACTCTGCCGGTGGCGCCGAACACCAGGACGCTCTCTGGTATTTTCTTTAGGTTTCCAGCCATGGCGTTCATGTCGATAAAACGAGGAAAGAATAGTTTGCCAGTTTAGGATATTAGGTATGCATAGAAGGGAAAAGCAGTGTTTGTTGTGAACAACGAAGAAGGGCAGAAAGAGGCCGTCTCTTTTTACTCGGCAAGTTTCTTGTAGAGGCTAGTGCGCCACCGAGAGAGGAGGCGGACCCGGACCGGCAAAGCACGGTGGTTGAGAAATTGCCGGCCCCTGAGCTCCGTCGGCTGGTGGACAACCGTGGTTAATACCACATCGACTCAATGCATGGGGACTGGGTGGTGGGATTCTATGCCCCTACCAAAGCCCCGTTATCAAATAATCCAATGCCTTCAATGGGTGATAGCAGCGGGATAGCCAAAAGGGCATTGCAGGATAGAGCCAAGCAAGAGTATCAAAATCCACCGTCCAGTCCCAATGTGTTGAGCCGATGCCTTGGCTGTTAGATTAGGGACAATGCTTGGCCTTGTTGATAGGTCATCTGTAAGTGGTTTGAGGCAATTCCAGAGAGGTAGACGCGGCAAACCCCGGTCATCAAGAAAGGGCCAGCTCAAGAAAGCCCGGCAAGCTGGTGTCCCCTTTGAAAGATGTAGAGTGATGACCTCTCTGCTGTAGAAGTACCTTGTGATACCCATGAATGGATTTAATCGTTTTTCGTACACTCTCTTAGCACTTCCAAGAGCTCGTGACAACCTCCAGCTTTACTGCTTTCAAATCCACAAGCGATGGCGGCTCATCTTGCAGACTTCAACGACAAAGATGTCTTGTTTACTTATTGTTTATTCGAAATTCAACAAGAAAGACCAGACGCCAATAAAGAAAAGATGATCGCACAGCTGCACCACTTGCTCAGCCAGTCCGCAGGCTGGGTCGACGTGTTGAAAGACGAGAGCAGCACCCCCGACCAAGTACCCCCAGTCCTCACCACAACCTTCATTGCCTACTGGCTCAACTGCAACGACTTTGAAGAATGGAGGCAAGAAATTTTGAAGCCATTCTGGGACGGCTTGCCGGATGATGCTGGCGTGTGGCGCGAGATCATGACTGTTCCCAAATCTCGACACCTGTATTCGACAAGCCAACCCGTGGCGACTGGGATCGCCTCCATGGTTGGGCTCACGGTGAGCTCTGACATGGGATACTGGGGCGTCTATCGACACCGGATAGCTCAAAACAAAGATCAGTACACGGATCCGTCTGACAAGTTCTCTTCACCTTACGCGTCCAAACCCTCATCAAAAGCGGGCGATGGGAAGAAGCTAGTGAATCTGGAGACTTCGTACCCAAACACCATCCGAAGAGGGCAATTCAAGATCTCCAAGATCCCTGAGGATTTCTGCTTCGTGCGCGAAATGCAGAGCCTCCTTGGTGCATCCGAAGAGGAGCTTCAAAACTGGCGCGACACCTTGAAGCCGCCTTTTCGGTCCTGGGTTGATCATTTGGCAACGGAAAGGAATAAGAACGGTATTGTGTCTTTTTCAACCCATCTGGCACAGCAATCGCACCATGGTCAGGACTGCTCATCGGAAGCGTCAGATTCTATCTTGCCAGAAGCGCACCAACTCTTATACTGTCTCGACCTGGCCGACTTTGAGCTCTCGGGACGCTCCTTCAAAGAACATATAGCTCTCAGAAACGCCACGATGACCTTATATGGCCCAGGTGGTAGATTCTTTGGTCGATCTAAGCTTCACCTAGTGGTAGAGGTCTCTGTATTAAAGTCGACGGACCTTGAGGCTGAGTACATTGGATGCAGGGAGGGAACGAGATTAAGGATACTTGAGGACCAGTGAAACCGGCATAGTCATGTAAATTTACAACCATTTTGCAGAAGAAAAGGAACTTGTGTCAGTCATTGATATCGTACTACCCGCTCTACGGTTAGCTTTGGACGACGTAGTCATCACCCGCCGCAAACCATCGTTGTCGTGTCGAGTCTCGGCAGCTTTCCCGTCCAGTCCACAAGGTGGGCCAAGACCTGATCCTGTCAAGGAGGGCCGGCCAAAGCGGGAAAACCGTTGTTGTCCACCCCTTGTGACTTTCCAGGCCCCTGGCGCTTGAAGTTGGCCTGAAACAGAAAAACGAAGCACACAGGGGGCGCGTCAGTCTCGTCTTGTCTCCAAAGCGAGCATCTAAATTAGTAAACTATCCCACTTGATAAACTATCCCACTTAGTAAAGCTAAAGATAAGGAGGTCTCGCTTGTCGTCAAGAGGAGCCTTATTCTCGCAGGTTGTCAATGAGCAGCATTGTGCCACTCATCTCTCACTCTTCGTATCGCCATTGTCATTATATTCTTACCTTTAAAACTGCCAAACACTAGAGCTCTGGCGTGTTCAAAATGTCCAAGTCTTCTGTCTTGGATGTGCTCAGAGTTGCCGTTGTTCAGCATGAGCCTGAATGGATGGGCTTGCAGGGCTCAGTCAACAAAGCATGCTCCATCATTGCCGAGGCGGCACAGAACGGGGCTAAGCTTGTCGCGTTCCCAGAAGCGTTTATCCCTGGCTATCCTGCCTGGCTGGCGTGAGCTCATATCCGTCCCCTCCTGCATGAGGCTACCCTTGCTGACACTGAACAGGAGCCAGCCAATGAACGCCAAAATGCAAGCCGACTATATTAAGAACTCACTTGTAGTTGATTCGGAAGAGATGGCGAAGATCCAAGCTTGTGCTGCAAGAAACCACATCGTGGTAAGCTTAGGGTACTCTGAAAACGACCACAACTCCCTCTTTATCGGCCAAGCTATTATCGACCTGGACGGCAAGATCCTTGTCAGGCGGCGAAAGATCAAGGCAACACATCTCGAGCGGGCAATCTTTGGAGATGCTTCTGGGGACAGCTTGCTTAATGTGGCCGCCACTGGGATAGGAAGACGTGTTGGAACCTTGGCGTGTTGGGAACATTGCCAGTCGTTGCTCAAATACCACACGGCAACCTATAGAGAGGAGATCCACTGTGCCGCGTGGCCTCCCCTGTTTCCTCACGCTGGCCCGGAGTTGTACTCGCTGGCACAAGAAGGTACGCCCAAAATGTCTGACAGATGGACTGGAGTTGCTGACAGTGTCAAGGAGCCCTGGTGTTGTCGCAGGCATATGCCATCGAAACCCAAACCTTTACGCTTCACTCATCTACCGTCTTAACCGAGAAGGGCATCGAGAAGCTGGGCTCGAAGGGGGGGCTTCTCATGTCCAAGCCAGGCGGTGGGACTTCGGCAGTTATCCGCCCCGACGGCAAGATCATTTCCACGCCTCTGGACCCTACTGCCAAAGGCCTCGTCTACGCCGACCTGAACATGGATCAAGGTATCCTGGCGCGTAGCTACCTCGACATCTGTGGGCATTACAGCCGTCCCGACCTGCTTTGGCTGGGCTGCGACACGAGGGTGCGGAAACACAAGGTCGACGCCAACAGGTCTGGCTCCGGTCACGGGCCTGAGTCTTGGGTAACCGTGACGGCTGGTAGTGGAAACAAGCTGCAGGATGAAACAGATGTTTCCTGAATGTCCCATCACTTTTGGTTCATCTCGACAGCGTCTCCAGCAGAGGCCATCAGATACAACAAGGGACAGTTACCGAATGTCCCATCATTGAAGCCAGACTACTAGACAAAAAGTTCTTGTCACGCCCTTTTTCTGTGCGCTTTTGGTTCTTTGAAACCGAGTCTCGTTGTGAATGGCCCCACCCTTCTCCTTCACATCTCACACGGATGAGGCTCCCTATTCAGCACAGCTTTGCTATCTGGGGTTGGACCTTGTTGGATCAGAACTCTCGAATGGAAACAACTGGCCTGTAAACTCGTCGGTATAGTCTCGCTATACTCTCGTAACGAAAAAAGAAAAAAAAAAAAAAGGCACATGTTAACATGGTCAGTTTAAACGTCGCGTACCATCCTGTGCCTCGTGGTTTAAGATTGTATTACCACATCAATTTGGCTTGTTGGCTGTTTAAAGAGCTGGTTTCAGTAGCAAATAACACAGTTTACGCGCGGCACAATCATCATATATGCATCTTCACTGCCTGTTCTAGTTCAAACTTGACACATCGCCGCCGTACGCAACCTTTCGCAGATTGTCCTGGCTGCACTCAGCAAGTGACTTGATGCCGCCCACGCACATGGTGAGGTCAAGATCCGCCAGTATCCCTTTAACAACCTCCCTCGCACCCTCCTTGCCGGCAATCCCGAAGCCATAGATCCACGGCCGACCTAGCAACACCGCCTTGGCTCCTAGGCTCAAAGCTTTGACAATGTCTGCTCCAATTCTTACACCAGAATCATAAAGGATCGTGAGCTTGTCGCCCACAGCCTCAGCAATTTCCGGCAGCACCTCCAGGGCACCGATGGCTCCGTCAATCTGTCTGCCTCCGTGATTGCTCACCACGATTCCGTCAACACCAGCAGCGACAGCTAACTTGGCATCCTCGACGTGCTGGACTCCTTTGAGAATGATTGGCCCATCCCAGTGTTTCTTGAGCAACTCCAGGTCTTCCCAGATGTGTGCTTTCCCCGAGAGAGCATCAGCACTCCACTCATGAGCAGCTGCGTCGAGGTCCTGCTCAACTGTCCGGCCTCCGTTCTTTCTTTTGAACTCCTCCTTGAAAACAGGATCTGAAAGTCCGACCTGGCTGCCAACTCCTTTCAAGAACGGAGAGAAACCAACGTCCAGGTCCCAAGGCCGCCACCCTAAGGACACAGTGTCGAGGGTGACCATGAGGGCAGTGAATCCATTCTTTTTGGCTCGCTGGAGCAGAGAAATGGTGATGGCGTCCGTACGTGGCCAGTAGAGCTGAAACCAACGATGGCCATCTCCATTCGCGGCAGCAACTTCTTCGATCGACGTGGTTGCCGCAGTGCTCATGATGTAAGGTACGTTGAGCTCCCTCGCGAGGCTGGCCATTCCCACCTCGCCGTCAGGATGGTAGACCTTCTGCACGCCAATGGGTGCAAAGAGGACAGGAGTTGGGTACCTGACGCCGAAGAGGTCGACGGAAAGATCACGGACGCTCACGTCCCTCATGTATCTGGGGATGAGTCGCTACTGACGGAAAGCAAGTCGGTTTGCCTCAAGAGTTGCTCTCTCTCCAGCAGCTCCAGCAACGAAGCGATAACTGCGGCTCGACATGTGCTCTTTCGCCTGCTCCTCAAGCTTTGCGGGATCAGTGGTAACCGTGAGAAGCACATTTTTGTAACCCGCATTGACAAATATTTCGCCTTGGTAGGCAGAGTAAGTAGAAGAAGTAGACATGCTTGCTGATATTGTCGGAAAAGAAGTACTCTCGTATTTCGCGATTGTGGGTTGGAGATCCCAGACATCAATCTCCTTGCTTCGGCTCGCTGAGCAGAGGCCGGTAAAGTAGGAAGATTCACAGTCTCCTGCCTCAACAACTCGTAAGGTTACATCTGGGAGACAGCAGTCACGCGGCAGACCCTCAGCCGGCATCACCTTTGCTCGGGTTTACCGCTGGGCGGTCGGGCCGGGCCACGGTCCAAACCGGCTGCACCGTTCCCCGGGCACCCACCCGGCGGAACCGGATACTACTAATCACTTTTTGGTTGGCCTTGGTGGATAGAAGGTGCTAGTTACTCATCAATGAGGTTGCGATGATTTAAACTGTTAGATGTGCCAAAGCAGCTAGAGATGGCAAAGCAGTTTAGTCAACACCATTACTGAAATAACGACAAAGAGCTTTGACCATACAACCATGCCCGACATCCCTTCTCAACATCTCCCTCCTTTCCCAGAGGGTCTTCCGGAAGCTCCGATTGCCTTTATTTCATCCCAGAAGCTTCTGGACCACGATGAATCCACCAACGATGCAGTCATCAAAGCTTGTCAGACTTATGGCTTTTTCTATCTCAACCTGAATGACTCGGCCAGGGGTCGCAACATAGTTGACCAAGTCAACCGAATTTACAAACTGACCGAGCGCACATTCGATATCCCGTTCAGCGAGAAGGACAAGTACAACATCAATAAGAACGGTTCTCAGTTCGGCTACAAAGCGGCCGGGACCGTCAAGCTAACAGACCGTGATCGCCGTCCTGACACGACCGAGTTCTTTAACATCGGAAAAGATCATCTCTTTGGCTTCGCCGAGTCTTGGTCTTACCCGGCAGTCATCGAAGAACACAAACAGCTGCTGAAAGACTTTACTGAAGACGTCCACCGAGCAGCCTTGACAATCCTTCGTGTCCTCGCTTCCAGGCTCAACATCCCAGAGAATTCCTTCACTGACCTCAACCGCTTTGAGGATCCTTCTGGTAGCCATGTACGCCTTACCAAGAAGACCGCCCACCCCGAGATTCAGGATGGGATTGGCCTTCCTTCTCACACCGACTTTGGCAGTGTGACAGTCTTGTTCAACTGGCTTGGTGGCCTGCAAATCGAGTCCCGCACTCCTGGACGGGTTGGCGAGTGGGAATATGTGCGTCCTGTTCCAGGTCACGCCATCATCAACTTGGGTGATGCTATGGTCAAGTTCACCAACGGTGCACTGAAGAGCGCCAAGCATCGTGTTGTTCCTGTTCCCGGAGAGCAGGGAGAATTCGACCGCATCAGCATTGTCTACTTTGTGAGACCCGCAAACGATAGTTTGATGAAGCCACTGGACAAGTTTGAGCGAGGCCATCATGTCAAGGTAGGCGGCAAAGTGAACGTGGGGGATGACGATTCTCGTGTTTTCACAGCTGCTGAGTGGCTGGAGAGACGCAAGGTCCAGATGGCTTCATAGCTAGGGCTATGGGAGCTAAAGAGCTCAAGTGCTGAGTATTTTATCAGTTCTAGATATCTAAGAGACTCTTTAACTAACTAAAGCCCTTGCATTTTTATGGTCAAGTGGAGTTTTTATATATATAGGAAACAGCTTCCATCGTGCCTTTTCACTACTAGTCGTGTAGCAGCTTGACATGCATATTGAGCCGAGGTAATAGTCAAGTCACTGTCTAGATGGCGGACGGACAGCCAGGGCCATTACTAGCCAAGATGACATTGAGAATTCCCTTAGAACCTTTGGTAGTCGACTCCAGAGTTGACCATGCATGTCTACAGATGAAGAAGTCATGTCATGTGCCTGTTCCCCCCAAAGCTGAGGAGGCACTTGGCGGCCACTTTAAACCCTTCGGACTCTGCATCAGCTTGGAGCTCTTTTTCGGGGGATCGCGGCATGTTTCAACTGCAAGGAATGTTGGTACCTGTCAAAGGTAGTGAGTGACCGAGGACCGGACGACTCAAGCTTCAAAGTAGAAGTGAATGGGTTCTGCTTGCAGGATGGCTGTCTCCTGGCTGAGAACCATAGCCATCTATGTGGAGGGCACCAAGGATAATCGCATAGGGACTGTAAAGATGTATCTACCTCATCCCTCTATTTGCATTGGACGAGCATTGGAAGGCCATGACCGTCTCACCGAACATTGACATAACCACTTCAGAAATAGTGTTTCGTCCCTCTGGCACCCGCCAAGCTCAACACCAACAGCTACATATTCCGCAAGGGCCTTTGAGAGGCGAATAGATAGCAGATCTCTCCATGATATTCATCCTGGGCGAGTTAAGCACAAATCTTTTGCATCCTATAACCTGTAGGCCTATCACACGAATTGAGTCCGCAATATCGATGACAGCAAAGAATCATCAAGATCTGTCAGCTAGGCTCGCGTAGACTCCTGAGCGCGTGCTCAGTACAAGCTCAGCTCGAGAAATAGCAAAGATATCAGGTTGCTTGACTTTCGCCTCCTAGTGGTGGAGTATTTACCGCTCAACTAAGCTACTCGGGTGCACATGCTGCTTTCCGAGGGTGCCGGTCTGCAAGCTGGACCTCAACCAACAAGTGGAAGAATTTCGAGCTGCCAATTGCGGATCTAGTGGGCTGGTTGGTGTTCTATTGCCTTGCACTGACAAGGGTTCAACCAACGGCTCGTGTTCAATTCGCCGGTCATATGTGGTTAGTTCTATGACATACCTAGTCAATGGGCAAGGTTTCCAATGCGAGCATCTCTTTCGGGAACCACATGGTGTGATGGGACGATGGAGTGAGGGGTTCGGCCGTGCAATTGATAAACAGCGCAGGTAACCCGCCCAAGCTGCGCTGCTCTCACCGTCATCAGCAATCATGGGTGATCATCAGTCTCAAGAACTCGTCGAGGGAGTACAGCCTCGTGCTACACAGGTTGAGCCTCAGGCGCCCGATCATCCTGTCGAAGTTGACGTGAGTGACGACTCGAGGCCAAGCTGTGTGCATTTGCTGATGCTGACTGAAGGATAATCCTCATGAGGAAGACTCGAGCTATGGCGACTCGTGAGTACAGGCTTGCAGGCTGAAGAGCCCTTGCTTATTGATTCCAGCGAGGCCTCTAGCAGCTACTTATCATCATTGAAGTCCAGCGTTTTCAACTACAAGTGAGCCAACGTGATACCTTTTTCTTCTACCTTCATTTCAGTTTTACTGACGTGATCCAGATATGAAGCAAGTCAAGTCGCAGTAGCCTATATAACTCTTGACATTGACAAACCTGCAGAACAGGCGCCGTTACCGCGCATTCCGCGAGGGATCATACCTAGTGGTAATAGCATCAAACTCTGGGATCTCTCCAGTGCTGACATTGTAAGCCCAATGACGACGAAGAACAAGATCGCATGGATCTAGCGCATCACATTTATCGACTTCTCATCGGTGGAAAGCTCCATCTTGCACCAATCAGCGATAACCCTCAGCGGGTTTTAGATCTTGGTACTGGGACAGGCATTTGGGCCATGGACTTTGCAGAGTAAGTGCGAGTGGCTTGGCTATTAAAGAGCTTGTTAAGAGTCTAACATTTCCAGCGAATATCCCTCAGCAGATGTTCGAGGCACGAATCTGAGCCCTATTCAACCCAAATGGTCCGAGAAACCGGCCTAGGGACAGACTAATACTAACGCCGAGCATAGGACTCCTCCAAACTGCTCCTTTGAAGTTGATGACTTTGAAGCGGATTGGCTTTACCGCCGACCATTCGATTTCGTTCACGGCCGCGAGCTCGAGGGATGTCTTTCTGACGACAAGAAGTTATTTCAACAAGCCTTCAAACACCTGAGCCCCGGAGGATATATCGAGCTACAAGCTGCGTATCCGCCGCTCAAGTCTGACGACAACACGGGAGATAAGGCTACTGATTTTCATAAGTGGGTAAATACCATATGCGACGCCTCTGCCAAATTTGGCAAACCCTTGACGTGTGCGCCGGGGTGGAGAGCCAAGCTAGAAGAGGTCGGGTTCGTTGACGTTCAACAAGAGATTCGCAAGGTCAGGCGCTCTTGAGTCGCAATGAAAAGGGATTTGCTGATAACCATAGGTTCCCATGGGTCCGTGGCCAAAAGACTCGAAACTCAAGGAAATCGGCAAGTTCCAAGCGGTTCAGGAAGCCCAGGTCATCGACTCGTACACTCCCGGGCTCTTTGGTCGGGTGCTCGGTTGGAGTGAGGAGGAGATCCAGGTCTTTGTTGCGAAGGTTAAGCGTGACTTGAAGGATCCGAAAATCCATTTATACCAGCAGCTTTACTTCATCTGGGGAAGGAAGCCAGAAGTTTAGGCTTTGAGCTTGTCCGCCACTTGATCGGTTGGATTGTGTCGCACTGAGCGTGCTAAAAGGATCTGTTGAATATGTGGCAAAAGGAAAGCCATTGGAAGCTGCTGGAAATATCGCCACCTATTGCCACAGGCTGATAAAGCAGTTATTCTAGTTGATTCCACATCGCATAGAAAAGGCATACATAACCTGCCTTGAACCCTGTGGGGATGAGAGGCAGAACAACGAATACACACAATTTTCACCCAAATATCTGACAGGATCAAGGGTCAGGTAAACGATAATGAGCAGCAGCAGTGTGTTGATTGATTGTTGTCCGAGGTTGTCTCTGGTGCGGGGTACTCCATCCCGCAGAATTACTTAAAGCATACGGCTAGATTACTAATGCAGTTGTTTCATGAGGCCGTGAAGATCATGCCTACCCTGCGACAGATTGCGTTGAGGGACTGGGATACCAAAGAAAAGACTGTGGCTTTGTTGTGGCTGGAGAGACGCTTGTCTGGTTAAAGTGGCTTGATTATGATTGGCTGTATGCAAAGCTTAGGTAAGCGTTGCCAGGACGACGGCGCTAACCTGCTTGTGGAAACCGAACAACACCAATGGGAAATCATGCAATTTGACCACAATTACCAACTGCCACGCTATGTGTTCAAGACGATTGTTCCGACACTGAGATGCTCTCTCATTCGATAGCTGCAAACACTTTACCGATTGGATCCGCACCCTCAAGTAGCATGAAATCGCTGCATGATCGCATTAATCTCTGGCTAGACTCCGTCATCCGTGAACCGGACGTGTTTTGCAGAGTTTCGTCACCTGAAGACCCAGGACAACAGCGTCGACAAGGCGAACTTGGCTCAACAAAGACCAAGAGAAAGGGGACACGACCATCCAACTTGCCGTCCCCGCCGGCTTCTTTGAAAAGACCCGCCATGGATAATCCGCAGACCCAAACGCCTAAGAAGCGACGGCTGGATGAGCATGTTGCAGACACAGAAAGAACGCCACGACCGGGTGACTCGGTCTCCGTCACTGGATCAGACATTCCCTCACTATCTTCTTGCTCTGAAAGCGTCGCTTCCGGTCAAGTCTCCCCTACTCGGCTTGCTGACCAACTACGACATCAAGACAAGGGCGTCCTGATCAGGACAATGGATGTTAGCGATAGTGATATGCCTATTTCGCTGCGTGAATTCATTCCAAGTATTCAGATGATCGCTACCGGGCTGCATATCGTCCCAAGCGATCTGGAGGTATGGAACAACCAGGCATGATAATATGGTCACCCTCCTGACTCCGACTAGCCAGAGATTACTCGCCTCAAACCGACTCGCCAATCTCTCATCGATTTCTATCCGCATGTCTACAGCCCTTCTACTAAGATGGCATGGAACGGACCGCCGGCAACGGATCCAGGCATTCTAACTGATATCTTTCGTGTGAATGACAAGGCAAAGGCATGCATGAATAACGGCATGGATGAGGCTGGGTGGAATGCACATGTGCACTCGCCCCTCCTTGATGCTGCTCTCTACGGGCGTGGCCCCTGGGGAAAGAAGCTGGGGGGCTTTTTTTCATGGTAAGTACTGCCGCCTAGTTCTTCGAGAGTGTCATGTTGATCATCATCATCCTTGCCAGTACGACCGCGCGGATCATGCGCCGGTACCGCATTGACAGTATGCCCGGCAAAAAGGTCGATTTCACACTCTTCATTGAGCCCAGCTCCGATCCAGATACAATAGCCCCAGTCGAAGCTTTGTTCAAAATCAGAGGATCCATCAACCACACCGACTTTGAGCCACTGGAAAAGTGCCCCGTAACAGTAAGCATCGAGACAAAGCGACACGACGAGGGTTCGAAGCGCGCAAACATCCAGATGGGGGTCTGGCAAGCAGCACAGTGGCGAGCCCTGGAGGATCTAGCAGGCTCGGATGCTCTGAGGTCGCTGGAGTTTCTACCTGGACTACTTGTTTTCGGTCACCAATGGAACTTTGTGGCTAGCAGCTACAAGGATGGCAAGACGGTAGGCCTTCTATCCTGACTCTGGTGATTTGAAGTTACTAACTTGAGCAGATTCTCTGGAAAGAACGCTCCATTGGCTCAACGCAAACGGAGTTTGGTGTCTTTCAGATTATGACTGGCATTGATAAATTACGGGCTTGGTCGGTTGACGTCTTTTGGCCTTGGTATAAGCTGTATGTGCTGAAGGTTAGAGCCCAGTCGGTGCCAGAAGCCGACACGCATGTTCCGGCCGATGTTGAGGCTGAGATGCGGGGATTGGCTGTGGATGAAGAGAAGGAGCGTTAGCTAACATAAATATATATCGCATGTGGTCCGGGAGGGGAGACCATTCCGTTATTACTGCAGACTGATAGCTCTTGTTTGGATGGTCGTATTTACGAACAGAAATCGCTTGATGAAGTTAAAAGCAGATTTACCTACCTTATCAGCTTAGCAGAATAGCAGAAATAATTCTCGGAGGTTAAGAGTGTGTGCAACATTGGGTGTCGCCAGAAGAGATTGAATTAAAAGTGTGACGGTCGAGGTTCCCAACGTAGTAAACCGTAACCGAATGGGTTTATGTTGGCAGTTGTAACGGGGCGTAGTACTGAGCGTAGGGTGGCGAATCACGTCTGATAATATCAAGAAGTATTCTTGAGTAATCAAGTTGTATTGAAAGCTAGAGAGCCAAGTGGAAATAGGAAATGTGCAAATGAGCGACTTTATATACTACATCTCTTTTTGCGGGAGCGACGTTGAAAAGTCGCTCCTTCCTCCAGGAGCGATGTTGAAAAGTCGCTCCTGCGTGTTGGAGCGATACAGGGTGTCGCTCCTTCCATGATTGGTTGCTTACCTGGGGTCACGTGCAAGGGCAGTGGCGAGTTCTTGTGTGACGGGGTTGTAACAAAAAGCTGCTTCTTCTATCTAAGGGATGACGAAGGTCGGTCTCTTATACTTGTGTTCATCCTGCCGATCTTCCAGGCAGCAGGCCGTTGCCTGCGATCTGGCGTTCACGCTGACCGTGAAGCTATTCACGATGGTCGTGATCCTTGCCCCACTTCTAACAATAATATCAGGCTAGCAGCTTTAAAAACTTTCAAGTAGCATCTAGCGTGTTAACCAGGTGGCTAAGTTGTGGGTAGACACCCATTAACTTACTTTGGAGTAGCGTAGCGCCGTCTGGTTCTCCCCCTTCCCCCCTGCAACTGGCTTGAAATTTTTGTGATCCTGTTGCCGAAGGCAGCGGGGCGCAGCCGGGAATGTCAGGACTTTGATTGATTGATGTGTGTCCAAACAATTATCCGATCTTATTTGCAGGCCCACATCCCCAATACCCCGCCAACTCCGACGGAAAAGCTTGTTATCTCTGCAGGATTTGGGTTTACCTTGTCGGTCAACCTTCGGATACAGGGTTATGGGCCAATTGGGGTTTCTGGAAGCTGACCTCCTACCCTTGCGGCCCAGGGGAAAGGTTAGTCGGAAACTTGTTTGTTGAATAACTTGAAGGTGATTGTTGGTTTCGGAACCAGGTTACGGTGGTCGCACATTACCACATGGGTGACAAAACCATGTACGAAAATGACTGGAGCTATTTCGCACATAGGCTTTAGGCGTTTTTATATAGGGCTACAGTATTGATATGATAGCGCACTGTTTTGAATGTAGCAGAGCTGATGCCATACCAAGCGGTGCTGATGCCATTCCATCGGCGCCGAAGCTCCGATAATGCCGGTTTAGAGGGGGCGGGATATTGCAGCTGGAAGCCTTGGAAGGAGGTATGAACTCCGACCTCTACCACGATCTCGACCCCCTGGTCTGCGTCTCGCACAATGCCGAGGCCCCGTAAGGACTTGGAGCGCGTCAAGGACTTGATCCTCGAGCAGCGGCGAGAAGGACTATCCATTGACACTATATGTGCCCATCTCCGCGACGATGGGCACGTACTCCACGTCAGAACCCTGAAAAGGAGGTTAGCGGAATGGGGTGCCCAGGAGTACTCCCCCCTTCACTCAAAGATTGATATCAACACCTTCGTCGAGCTGATCAAAGGCTACTTCTACCGATACGCATATAGCGACACTTCCATCGTCCGTGATCTCAAGCGACGCGGCATCGAGATCTCCGAGCGGACTGTACAGGAGTATCGTCTGAAGCATGGCATGAAGCGGCGCTTCCAAGATCTGGCTGAACGACAGGAAGCTATTCAAAAAGCAAGAGAGTTCCTCTTCCAAGACGACCGTCAGTCTTCAAGCATCAGAGGATTTGGCAGGG
>WXYL01000436.1:0-20304 GCA_010015875.1 Fusarium haematococcum
AGAGCTAAAAAAAGATAGGTTAATATATTAAAGTTATTAGTATATAATTTAAGAAAAGCGCTATATTAAGAAGTATTACTAGGAATATTATTAATAAATTAATTTATAAAAATATAGCTAATATAATAAGGGGGTAATAAACTAAGAGTAAGTTATTTTATAGAGGATAGGTATTTATTATTAGTGGTTTTTCTTATTATGTATAGCTAATAGTTAATTTAAGGTTAAGTATAATAAAGGAGGTAATTAGATTAGCTAGATTAGTTAGTAAGAAATAAATAAATCTAAGAGGAGGGCTATATTTTTAAATTATATTTAATAAGAAGATAAGGCAAATTTTAAGAGTAAGGCTAAGGCGAGGATCTAAGACGCTAATAATAAGTAAGAGGCCGAGATATAATTAAGCCAAAGCGGTTAAGCGCGCTATTTAGATAGTATTAAGCGTAATTAGTTATAAGCTATATTATAATTAATTAGTAATAATAAGCTAGTATTATAGCAGATATAAGAGATATTTAAGCGCGTATTAAATAAGGTATATACCGCTGCGAGCTAGTATTATCCCGGTATAGCTAAGTTATTTAAGATTAAGTATAAGGAGGTATATATTATAATAAATAAGCTATTTTAGGGAATAATAGAGCTAGATATATAAGAGAGATATAAGGCATAATAGAGAATATTAATATTAATTTAGAAGTAATTAGAGTTATAAAAGGTTTATAATAAAGATAATAGTAATAATAAGAATAATAGTAATAGTAATAATAATAATAATAGTATAGATATTAGTAATAAAGGTAGTTTATCTTTATACCTATAGCTATTATATTATATAATAATTAGATAAGAAGAATTATAAAAGATATTTAATAAGGATATTATATAAATTATTACTAGAGTTAATAAGAATAGCTAATATATGCTAAAGCGGTTATAGCATAGTTATTTAGATATAGTTATATAGTTTTTAGATTACCTATTTAAGAATAATAACTATTATAAAAGTATTATTATTAGCGTATTAGCTATTATAGGTATAAACTAAGAAAGTAGCGAGTAGGTATTAGTAATAAATTATATATTAATATATTTAGCTATTATTAAGGTAGTATATTATTTAGTATTATATTAATTTATATTAAAGCGCTATAAGTAAAAGATATAATTATAGTAATATATAAGCGCCTAAGAGGCTAAGGAGTAGGCCAAAGGGTTATTTTAGATTATGTGGTATAAGGTATAGCAGTTTATAACGCGGGTTCTAGAGGGAGAGAATATTAATTTAATGCCAATAAATTAGATTATTAATACGCAGATATATAAAATGCGGATCTAGTTTATAATACTAGGTAGTAAGATAATTAATTAGCGGGGTAATAAGATTATTTATAGGTAAATCTAGTTAAGTATAGGGGAATTATCTAATATATTATATAGTTTAGTAATAGAAGCGCGGCGGATATTAATGCGGTTAGCGATAAGTAAGGTTAAGGTTAAAAAGGGAAAAGAAAAAAGAAAGAGAGAGATATTAAAAAAGG
The DNA here is from genome assembly GCA_010015875.1 of Fusarium haematococcum. Lineage (NCBI taxonomy): Eukaryota > Fungi > Ascomycota > Sordariomycetes > Hypocreales > Nectriaceae > Fusarium > Fusarium haematococcum. Next base: position 1,542 of record WXYL01000436.1, read on the forward strand.
AGATATAAGTATAGGTTATAGATAATAATAATAAAGCGATATTACTATAAATACCATAGTTATAGATTAAGGACTAATATAATAAGAGTATATTAAAGTATTTATTTATAAGAGATAAGGATAATTAAGTATAGATTAAGGCTAGGGAGGGTTAGGTTAGGTAGTAAATCGTAGTATTACTGGCGCGGTTTAAGGCATAGATAGTAGAGCTATTAGATAAGCAATGCCTATATAAGGAGAAGGCAATATAGGTATATAGGCGGGTAATAAAGTAGTTCTAGGAGTAGATATTTATATTTACTTATTTAATAGGCAGACTAGATACCTTTGAGTTTAGTTAAAAATACTATAAGCTTTAGCTAATTAAAGGTTTAGTTTACTATAGAGGCCTATAAAATTCTTAAACTAGCGATAGCCCCTTGATAAAAATTACTAAAATTCTCTACTAAATAATAACCCCTGGCAAAGTAAGCTATAACCCCTTAATTAATAAATCTTTAAATAAGTAATTAATAACTTTAGCCCGGATTCCTAGCATTAATTAGAATATTACCTCTTAAGTTATTTTTTATCTAGTAGCCTCTTATAGTAAGCAAGAAAGCTTTTAAGCTTACCTATCCGGGGAGATTATACCCTACCTTTACCGCTAAAGAAGCTAAAGAATATAAGCTGTAATAATAGAGAGATAAATATATGCATTAAAAGCTTAAAAGATATAAAAAGTTAATTACTTTAAACGCATAAAATACTAAGAGTCTTAGCTAGAAAGGGCCTATACTAAGGGATAAATACTATAGTAAGATTAAGAATTTTATTATTAATTTATTCTTGCTCCTTATTAGCGATTAAGGTATATTAATATAGGCCTATCTTAATAAATAAACCATTTAGTAAAGTAGCTTTATCTCCTTAACCTCTATCTCTTAATACTAATGCCTAGAATATTAATATACTACGCAGAGGACTATAAGATACTATAAATTCTAGGGAAATTAAGAGCTATAATATTATAGGCGAGTTTAGCGGCTTATATATTAATAGCAATAGCCTAGGCCCTAGTAATACTTATGCTACTTACTTATACTTTAGTAAGGAAGATTTATTAAATATTAAGGATATAGTTATTTTTAAAGCTAGGGAGCCTAAGACCCTTACTCTTTATATTAATAAACTATACTTAAGTAGCTATAGTAGCCTTTTATAGAGACTATAGCTTACTACGCGGTCGCTATTAAAGGGTTTAGCCTCCTTATCTAAACTATCTCCCCTAGAGCCACGCCTAGTATTTATATCTTTTTATACCCTTACTATTTTAGATAACTAAGGCAAATTAAGAGTAAGTATTAGTATATAGTCCCCGCGTGGTAATAATAGTAATAAAGCATTAGATTTAGGCTATTTAAGTCTATTAAGTACCCTATAAGAAAGCTAGCTTTATAAGTAATTGCTCTTAGTTATAGATAATAAAGATAATAGAGGGGGTATTTTAAGTAGTACTTTAAATTATATTAGAAGTAATTATAATACTAATAAGGAAGATACTCCTTATTATAAAAATAGTAAGTAACTTAGTGCTAAAACTACTAATAATAATAAGTATAGCATAGTAGCCGCTTAGGTATAAGCTTATATACTAGATAAGCTAGTATATAATACCTACCTCGATGAGGCTAGGTAAGTAGAGATTACTTATAGTCTTAGTCTCTAAGAGATAGTAAATTATATTTAAGATCTTAGTATCCTAGATGCCCTAATAAACTCTAACCTAACTATAGAAAGTAATTAACTCTAAGAAAAGGCACTAAGTAGAGGCATAGTTTTACTAGTATTAAGTATAGCTAAATCTTATTAACTAGACGGGGAGGTTATAGCCTAGTTTAATATTAATTTGGTATTAGCTAAAGTATTATTATTATAAGTATTCTAGGGCTTTTAATTCTCTTATTACCCTCGGCCTTAATAAAATCTTTTAAAGCCTATTTATATATAGTTTTATAGTAAATAATTATATCTATATTAATATATCTAATTTAAAGAGGCCCTTTTTATATATAATATTTATATATATATTATATTCCTAAGAATGCTATTTATTAATAAGACCTTCTTAATGAAAATATAATATACCCTCTAGATTAATAGTATTATCTTATTATTACTATATAGTATATTACCTCTAACGTCGATATAATATTTTCTAATAACCTAGGTAATTAATACTAGTTAAATACGGGCAAAGTATAATAAGTATTAAATATTAGATATTAGGGGTATTAACCCTATATACTACGCAGTAAATAAGGCCTTAATACTAGGTCTATAGGAGGCTATATTATTAAGACTTTTAGACCTATATTTCTCTATATTTCGAGGAATGTTTATTATTTTTAAGATATATAGAACTAAACTTATATAGACCGGTACTTTTTTCTTTAATTTAAATAATAATATATTATCTATATTAAATAAAAGTATTAATTAAAGATATTTTATTCCCGAGAAGATATATTTTAATATCAGTAAGGAGATTATCTTAAGAGCCGCTTAAGTTTATTAGTAAAAGATATACTATTTATAGCACTAGCTGGACTCGGTAGACCTTTAAGCTAGATTTTTATAATATACCTATCTTATAAGTAGCACTTAAGATACCATATCTATAAATATAAGCCCACTATAAAAGCATTTTCTATATCTATATATAATATATGCCTAGCGCTATAATAGTTATAAAGAGCTTTTAAATATAAGAAAAACCTTTCCCTTTATAAACCGTAATATTAAGAGTATACTTATTCCCTATAATCTCCTTTAGCTCTAGTCTAAGGCCGGTAGTATATATTAGCGGATAGTATATATTAATAAATAAGTTATTAAAGTAGGAAAGTATTCTTACTTAAATTTAAAATAGTATTTAAACCTTGCGTTCCGTGACTCTTAGACGGTAAGTCTAGGGACACGCAAAGAATACTAGGTTTAAATAGTATTATCTTTTTTATATTAGGACTTAAATTATTAGCTTAGCGCGCTAGACTATCTCCTAATAAGCTAAACCTATCTAATGCTAGCATTAGGTATTATAGGGACTATGCTTATGAAGATTCTTAATATTATTAGTAATAATGGGGCCTCTAGTTATTTAAATAACTTATACTAGGATTTTTATTCTATGAAGTAAGGTGTTTAGTGGCTTAGTCTTAGAATTAGCTAAATGATTAAGGAGACTAGGATAGTTTGGCTAAAGCACTCTATGTTTAACTGGGAGTAATTGTGGTTTTATAACTCTATCGAGAGTTAAATTTAGTTTTTTATTTCTAACTCATAGAGGATATATAAGTAATGCTAGCTATAAGTAAGTGCTATTACTAGACTTTATAACGGAATTAATAATATTATTAAGAGTCTATAGAGAGACGGCTTAGTAGGCGATAACTATAAGCTTAATCATATTCAGCGTATTTGCTTTTTGGCCCTTACTATGGAGATGCTTAGCTACGGGAAGAGTAGCTAGTCCTCGCCCCCGCTAAAGGATTTAGAGAGCTATAACTTTAGAATCTATAAGGCATGGCTTACTTAGTATTATACTAGAGACCTTTATATCCCTAGGGATTAGCGGATCTGCTATATATAGCGAGAACGCCTGATATAGGCCTAATTGATTTAGTAGCTCTTTGACTGGGATAATTAGTATTTATATAAGGTTCTATTTATATAGCAACGGTGGGATAATCTCTAATATCGCCTAGTAGCTTAATATGTATTTTAGGAGATATCCTGAGCCTTAGGTCTCGATGCTATAAATGGCTAGAGGAAGTTACTCGGCATATATAGATGCTAGTTCTTTTAGATATTACTAAAGTATAGTGACACGCGGTTTATAAATCTATTAAAGAAGATATATAGAGATGGGATAAGGAAGAACTATATATCTTAGTACTCTGCTAGCTATATTAAATTAGTAAAATATAAAAAGACCTAGGTTCTTTATAGATAGAATTAGGCTAACTAGGACTTATGGGACTAGCAAGGAGGGTTAATAGAAGAATATATACCTATCCCCTTCTTTAATAAGATTAAAGAGTTTAACTTTAAAGCCGAGAGGGGCCATAGTATTCCATAGATCTAGCTATATCTAATAAGTAATAATAAGGGAAGTAAGGGCAAATATAAAGTAGACTGGATTATTAGAAAACGTAAACTTAGGCTAAGGTATATTAAGTATTAGGTGGCATAGGTTGGTTATCCTAATTAAAAGGACTATACTTAGGAGCTAATTTAGTAGTTAAAGGCTAATATCCTAAGAATCATTAAAGTATATAAAAGAAAATAAAGGGATATTAGAAATAAGTAGAAAGTATAATTCTATATAGGTATACTTTAATTAAGGTATAGCTTTTAAATATAGTATACTAAGGATACTAGTTATAGATAGGTACTATGGGCCTGCGCGATATTTTTATAAAGGTATCATTTATTTCATTATTATATATCTAGTCTCGCGAGCGTAAGTGGACTAGCGACTAGGTGCGGCGGTTAATATAGCGATATAGCACGCAGTTATTTAGCCAAGAGTTAAATATTAGCACGTAGAGGCAGAGGGCGATTAGGATTAGTAATTAGTATTTTAATAAGGTATTTAAGGCCGAGGATAATGAGTTTGAGGATAAGGATAGCGAGGGTAATTTATTTAATAGTATTTATAATTTATAGGCCGGGTATAGGTCGCACGTCGCCGGGTTAATATGCGCGTGGTTATTCGGGTAGGGCGAGTTAGGGATAATGCGTAGCCGGGAGAAATTCTGAAAGGTTAGTATGTAGTGGCACTGGTTTTTTGGGTTTGGGGCAGAGGATTAGACGGAGCGGGGATTTATAGTGGGCGGGGCGACGAAGTAGGGCCGTGCTGTATTCGCTGATGAGCGGGAAGATATATGGCGGAGGCGGTTTGGCCGTTTATACCGGGTTAATACGAGGAAGTAGTTAAAGTAGATAATGGGGCTGGCGGCCGAGTTTAGGGGATTATAGGAGCCTATATCCCTAGTATTCTTCCCACTTTTAGTAAAAGTAAAATTTAATATATTCTAATTAGTTAATACTCTTATAAGATTCTACTGCCTTATCGCGCTTACCGCCTGCGGAAAATATTAACCCCGCGTCTTATCTAAGTTATATATAGAAGCCTCGCCTTAGACTTATAAAGCTATTTTATAACTATTTATATTATCGCGAATACAACCTCTTAGCCTTATCGCGATATAACCCGCTATAGCCCTTTACCGCTATTAATTATCCCTCGAAGGGATAATTAATTTCTCGATATAACCTCCCTTAACCCTAGCTTAATACCTCTTAGCTAGTCGCTGATTTAATTAATTAGTAAGCCACTTCAATATTCCTAATAGTAATAGTAAGGGATATAACCGAGTAAAACTTATCTAGCTTACCTATGAGTATGCGCGCTTTAAAGAATCTAAGGATAATTTCTTATATGCCTTTTTTAAGTCCGCGGATCTTTTAATTAATAGGGATAAGGATATCGACTTAGCTAATGCGGGCTAATAGGCTAAGCTCTATGATTCTTTATTTAACTTTTCCGAGTATTTATTTGAAAACTTCTTCTTATTATATAGGCTCTTACTATCTTTATTTAGTAATCCCTAACCTCTCTTATAGTAAAGGCGTCTACTATGAAAACTCTATAACCGTCGCCCGTATCTTATTTGGTAGTCTAAAGAGCGCAAGGTAGAGAAGGGTAAAACTTTCTTGGAATATAAGAATGCGTATTAGCTCTTCGGGGCGCCTATCTATTCTGTGATCGCTATCGCTGCGTTATATTACGCTATTTTGACGAGACTAAGGCGCTTAGGCGTATAGACGATGCCTATAGATATAGTGGTATAGTATAAGACGACGATGAAATACCTCTCGCGGAGGAGGAGCCCTTTAACTCTCTCGAGGTGGCATATATCCTGCTATATTCGCTTACTTAGGTCAATGTAAATAAGCAATTAGTATAGGCTCTTATTCTATAGAGTATCCTCGGTCCTAATAATTATTCTTTTAGGACTCTTCTAAGGAAGTAGTATTAGCGATACTTAATATATTTGATATCGGGGTCGTATTCCTAGTTAAAGGAATTAAAATCGATTGACCTCGTAATGCGATGACCTTTACTTATAGGCTATATCGCTAGTTCGGCGAATTCTAAATTTTTTTTAAGCTTATTGACTAATAACTATATACCTACCGCATTAATACCTTTCTCCCGCCGCGAATCTTATAGGACTTACTTCCTATTACTTAAATGCTCTATCTTACTAAATCGCGAACTATAGATCTTCCTTTTCCTTGATTACTCGCGATCTATAACGCTATTGCTTATATTCTTTACCTCTCTGCTGCGGGGGAATATATCGATAGATTACTGCGAGATCTAGAAGCATATAGTATTCGGGAGGATAGTTTTACCGAGCTAGATTGCTTCGTGAAACTCTGACTAAATAGGTGGTTAATTAGCGAAGTCAATAGTTAACGTGGACTACCGTACTAATTAGTACTTATATTAGCACCTAATACTATTTTTCCCGGCCTATATACTCTAGTATTTATCAGTAAGTTATTATTACGCTTTAGTGCCCTGCTGTGCTCTTAAGGTAGAGGATTGTTTGCTTGAGATTCTTAGTTATTAGATTTAACTCTAGATGAGTTATTTCTTGCCCTATATGGCTTGCAGCGATTATAAGATAATATTCTCGCGGCGGTATAATAACTAGGGTTATAAGTATTTCGCGATCCCGAGCTATTCGTTAAGACAAAAGGTACTAAACTATTATTTAAGCACCCTAATAGCAGAGACCTAAATAAATTATTTGCTTATTAAACCTTCATGACCTTAAGAGCCTTTATCCGGGGCCTATGGTAGTATTCCTTATCCTTACTCTTAGCTAAAATATATAAATAGATTACCTTGTAAGCTCTATAGTATTAGAATAGCGTCTACCTATCTTTACTCTAGTGGAAGTGATATACTAGCCCTTCGGAGCGGCGAAGCGCGCGACCATAGTCTAGCAAACTAAAAAACGTCTCCTATTGGTGATATCGTCCCGTCGCATATTTTGTCTAGGCGAGCGATATTTAAAGCCTATAGCTGACCGTATCGCGGTTAAGGGGCTATGCTAACGTAAGGGTGTCTATACTAAGGTAGTATTACCTCAATAAAGATTAACTATGCGTAGTAAATTAATCTTGATTCTATGCCCCGTGATGTGTATTATGTACGAAGATATCGGGTCTGTCGAAATTGCCCTTTTGAGTTTCGCGGTCAATACGCTACCCTATTTTCAACTCAATACATACTCAAAGTCTCTAGCCAACCAGAAGGGATAGCCCAGGGATGCGAACCACGATAATATGCTAAGCGGGTTTGCCGACTTCAGCGACAAGCTAGCTGCGGGTCAATCTCGACGCATCAACATCGGCGACGGCCTCTTGCCCAGCCCGATCAAGCCAATTCAAGGTTCCACCAGAGAGCGCAAGTTGGACATCGGTTTCGTCAAGGATACGAGCGCTGGGAAAGATTCGCAGTGCCACTGGTCACTGATCTTGGTGCCTGGTGAGCTGAAGAGCAACTCATCCGCCGACAAGGCCTCGATGGCGTGGCTTGGCCTAGGGAGGTACGCGAGGGAAGTGGAAGGAAGTGATTACTGCGCAGGACACGCGTCGTTTCATCTTAGGCTTTACCATCTATGGGTCCCTCATAAGGGTATAGGCATTGCGACCAGCTCGGGAGCATCGCGTTAGAGCAGTTCGACATCAACAAAGCTGGGCGTTAGTTTATATCCATAATCCTTGGCTTTCTCTAGATGAACGAAGAGCAGCCAGGGTTCGATCCGGTGATTATGACGGCAAATGGGGAGCGCTTCATCGAGGCCAACCGGAATGGTTCGACTAAGCGGATCATCATCGACAAGATGCAGCGGGGCCTTGCATAGCTAGTCGAGCGACGACATATTAGAAAGCCCACCCCGAAGGGTAGCCGAACATGCTGCTTATTATTAAGGATTTATGGTAGTATCTGGAACGAGATAACGAAGGCGAACTGCTATGCGAGGCGACTGATAAAGGTGTCGTTAATATAGCCCGGCACTACCACCACGAGATAGTCCATATTCACGGGGAAGATAATGATATCTAGAATAATATTCGAAGGGGGCTAGATATTATATAGGCCGTAAACTGCCGTCTAGAAAACGGCCAATGCAGCGGAGCAACGTCGCGCCTGGCGCATCAAGAGAGGACCGCAGTAGGGGCGATGTCAGCAGGGGGTGGCTATCTAGCTAGGTCGGCGCCCCTCTTCCTTCTGGCAAGCGGTCCTGTTCTGCGCCTCCAGCGGGGGCCGCAAGTATAGTACTAGGCCGGGTATATTGGCGTCTCATTGTTTGAGTTTATGGGATGCCTATCTATAAGGTAAGCTCCCGATCGGCTCTGCTTGCTGCATTTGAATGCTGCATCGAAGGTCATAAGTCTCTACACCGGGCAGGCTTACCTCAGAGATATCTCGATTAACAATCTCATGATTAACGAGGATAACGATAATCCGTCGTGGCTTGCTTTTGTGATTGACCTTGACCTGGCCATTAAAGAGTCACGGGAGGCTGCGTTAGGAGCGAAGGCGAAAACGGGGACACGGCCTTTTAAGGCAATCGGGGCTCTACTGGGCGAGTAGCATTCCTTTATGCACGATCTTAAATCCTTCTTCTGGGTGCTATTCTGGAAATGCATCCACTTTAACGGACCAGATAAGACCAGGGCTGTTCCGCGGTTTGATAAATGGAACGACGCAGATATAGAGGAGTTGGTGGCGGCCAAGAAAGGTGAGATTGCTAATGAGGAAGATTTTTTTTCGAGAATGCAAACAAAAATTTTACTTCACACTATCGGTCGTTGATTCCATGGGTCAATAGGCCGCGAAGAAAGGTATTTCCAAACGGAGGAAGGTGGAAGAGGCTGGAGCCGGAGCTCTACTCCTTGATGAAGGGGATCCTTCGCGATGCTGGGAAGGATCTAAACGTGTTGGCGGATAGATAGTAGGTTCAAGCTTAGGTTCTAATGTGCATTCTATGTGTCGTATTATGCCTAACTGTCGGGCGGTCATGGCTAATAAACATAAACATCACGGTACCGACGGGCCACGAGGATCAAGTAAGCGCGTGATTTTCTATCTAAAGGAGTAATAAGAGTAAGTCTCTTATACCTATGTTCAGTCTGCCGATCTCATTAGCAGCAGGCTAGTGCCTGATGCTAGTTATGGTGTAACATTCACGCTGACCGTGAAGCTATTTATAATGGTTGTGATCCTTGCGCTTGCCAGGAATCAGCTCATCTGGTTCCATCTGCGCAGTCGAGCTGGTGGTCAAGAAATCACATAGCAAGGTAAGAGAACCGTATAGTAACCTTGATCTAAACTGAAGTCTTGGTTTGAAGGTGAAATGAATACTCGCTATGACATAGATAGATACGGAGAGACGAACTTATTCTCTATGAACCCGATAAATGCCCTAGCCAACTATATTCCACTACGCAATAATATCTATAAAATATTTAACGAGCGCTATTTCTGCCTTGTGCTAAAGGAGCCATGCTCGACGCGCTTGAAGAAGTTCGCGGATGAGGCCGAGAGGGTGGTGGTGCTGAGATAACTAGAAGCCGAGCCAACTTCACCTATAGGCGACAATTGCCGGACGGGCGAGGTTGTGAATAATAGTATTCCACCTAATAAAGCCTCTCAGGCTAGACCTTACCTTATCGCTCACGTCTTTAACTCTATGCCGAGCGGATAGCTTCTGAGGCTATGACATAACTGGCGAGTCTATACCTTGCCATCGATAGTATCAGCTAAGTGCCTCTTCGCCTGATTTACCTAGACGGTTTTCTCGCAAACTATCTTCCGCGACTTTCTTAACGCAATAGAGGCATCATCTAATCCTCGTATGGGACCCTAGCAAATCTAAGTATGAGATGCAGGAGGCTAGCCTAGAAAGATGCCGGGCTATATATATTGCTTTAAGGTCTTTGAGTAAAAGTCTAAAGAAGAGATCTTAGATTGATATCGATGGGCAACGGGAAGAGGACAACAGGCAGCCAAAGGAGGACAAATAGGCAAGGGAGTGGAATAAAAGCGATGAATGGGATGGAGGCAGTGGGTATCAAGATAGTATATGGCCGCCCGGCGAAGCATCATCAGAGACAGAAGTTAAAGATCAACCGCGGAGCAGGACGAAGAAACGAAAATCTAATACTGCTTGGGATAGGTTGTTGGAGTTGGATCCAGATCTGCGTCGCTGAGGAGTGCTTACAATCTCTTTGGTTAGTCAGCGGAGAAAGTCAGGGTGTATTTGTGAGAGCCCTCTAGTCCGGCGTTCCCCGTGGGAGATGCCACTCCCCACGGGGGACAAGACGAGATAGAGTTCCCCTCAAGTGACTACGCGCAGCTACGGCACGGGCTCTGCTCCAGGGCAAACCACCCCTTCTTCCGTTATAGGGTTACTTACGGCTGAAAGCCAGGTGGTTGCGAGCCTCAACAAAGCGGCCAAGACTTCGGCCGTCTTACCGGTCTATGAAAGGGTCGAGGTACGGAAGGTTGCAAAGAGAAGGACAACTCTAAAACTTCGGATCACACTCATAAAATGTAAATTCTGAGTAAGAGCATTAAGGTCCTTCTTGCAGAACGTTGCTGGCGCGCCACGACTACCACATTGGACTTCGGTCGGCATGGCGTTGCTTCTCGGCGGCAGCGCCTGGAGCAAGTGTTGAGATCCATTGTTTAATAGATCAATGGCTATTCCGATCCATTGGCGGCGAGGATGTGGATGTCTTCTTGTCAATAGTTTCCGGTGGTTAACACCAGTCTTTCTTCTTCTTTAATACAACATAACATGCTCATTTCAACAGCAAGAAGAAGCTCGACCATCTCGACATGGCTATTATAAGAATATGAAGGAGACGTGGAAGCTGACTATAGAATAAAAGCACCCTGCTGATATGCTAACCAGACAGCAGCCAGAGCGAGGATAGCACGGCTCTCCCTCGCTCTACCAGTGATGGCTTTGAGCCATGACGAACCTCCGACCCAGATGGTACCGACGATAGCGGTGTTTTTGCCCAGCGGGCCCATTGCCAGAATAACGTTGTCGGCCCAGCCTATAGCTTGGCTCATGTTGCGTGGTGGCCCTTTCCCCGAAGATGGTCAGCAGCCTAGATGCAACCTCACGTCAGTGCACAGGTTGGCGCAGGGCCAACTGGAACACGTACAAGGCTAGGTCAGTGAATAGGTTGTTAGAGGAGTCATCGCCAGCATCCGCGGCGAGGTACGGGACGAAGGCAGGCTCTGATGAGGAGCTGTAAGTTGTTTGGCGGTTAGCATTTGGTGCTGGAAGATATCGGAGCTTGGATAGGTGTTTTCTTGTTCTTCGGTTTGAGAGTAGCCGTGATTTGGTCGCGCGACATTCACCCGACATTCAGTTCTGTAACCTTGGAGTGCCCACTTCTAACCTCACGTTGTCGCACCCCCAATCCTCAGTCGGCGGGTCTAACTCCTCAGGGAGTGCTCGCTCTTCTCAGAATCCAGGGCGCCAGCGAGTTTGGGGCCGCTCGTCATATCCGGCTTGTCATACGCGTGGGCGGAGATGGGTATGGCCCAGTGCGATTGACCGCCTGAGGAGAGCATGGGCTGTGGAGCGCCCGACGAATGACGAGAGAAACGAGTTGCCGACATGATGGCGGCAGCCACATTGAACAGCAGTCGAGGGTTCTAGCACAACAATCTGTCACAAAGGGAGGTAGGCGGCAAGAAAAGAAGCACTGCATGAGGAAAGTCGACCCGCACTTATGCATGCTGACCAGACAAAAGCGAAGACGCGAATGGACCATTGCTTGAGCAGCTGAGGGCACAAACAAGACCTACCGGCCCGCGAAGTGTGACAAGACGTTAGACATAGGAAACGCGGCGATAGCGTCTGGGGGCGTGCGTTCAATGGTAAACGCGTCAAGCTCCAGAAGGGCTAGCCATGAGGCTCTGCCATGATTATCTTACAACAGTTAAGATAATCTACGTTATCTCCTGTCTGGGGAAAGAGAAAACTGCGCCGATCCATTGCCGTTTTTGGTTTTAATGGGGACCCTTGTGCGAAGACCCTTATCGCTAGCATGTTTAACCAGCTGCAGCCACAAGCGCCCCGTCGCAGTGGTCGAATCTTACCACATACAAGCAGGGCGAACATGACCACACGCCAGACAGGTGCCTAATCACAGGCAGCTAATCAAGTCGTGGCGGGGACACATGGGTATCGGACTGGACTTCTGCTACGCTTGATCGACGGGCGGTAGGTGGGCGGGGAAGCGTCTGTTAACTTGGCGTTGTGGGAGGGGGCATGGCGCAATCGTCTTGAAGGAAGACGTGTACGGCGTTGCGAATCGTGGTGGTACAGTGAGGGGAGAAACTGTCGGGCTCAGCTGCAAGTACGACCAGATTCGAAACCATTGGCTCGTCGTCATCTTGCCTCAGTTTAAGTTGGCACTGAGAGTTGCACCAGTGGGTAGCTAAAGCCATCGCTTACCCCGCATACCTTGTCAGATTAAATCGTGGGAAGGCACACCGGCCTGCCCCGTGCTGATCGCTTAGAGCCTACTGGATGGTCTATGTTATCTCGTCGCCTTCAAAGCAAAAATCTTACTGCTACGTTGCAGGTGCTGGTCATAACCAAGCTTCCTGTCCTACCTCACACGATACGAAGACCCATGAGTTGCTTATCTACCGGCAGCAGCCAAGGCGGATAAAACGGGCAGGATGCGGTGTTTTCCCAGCCAATGTTGCCGGAAATGCCTCAAACCTGCAGCAACACTAAAATAACTATGCACTCTGCCGTTTGAACTGCGCATCACTTTGGTTAAGCTGAGGTGGCTTGCTGAGGGGTTGCGAGGGCGCGTGATCGGCCGTGCCACGTTTGAGGGAGGCCTGAGCGGTGGTCATTGATTAAATGACCCTCTTTGAGTCGATCAAGGCATGTACCCTGATGAGGCATTAGATCTGGGAGGGGAGGCTCTTCCGTCGTAATCGTAGCCTGATAGTTCTTGGTGTTGTGGATCAGTATTGCGTACGAGACGTGGTAATGAGGCCAGACGGCAAGTGGGGCATAGATAAGCAGCGTGTCCGCGATTACTTAAGAAATATATTCATTATAAAAAGATATTATATTATAATATGTAGTCTTTATTTAGTTATTTTTATATTTTTAAAAAAATCATTTTAAAAAAAATAATTTCTTTAATACTTAATTAATAATTTATTATTAATAACTATAAAAGACTTTATTTTTTAAATAGTTTAAAAAGCTCTAGCTAAGGTATTTATTTAATAGATTATTTATTAAATAATATAAACTTATTATTAAAACAATCTCTTATTTCTTTATATTTAATAATATAAGTAATAACTTAATTAAGTTATTTTAAGCTACTTTTATCTTTATAACAAGGAGATTATAAAGTTTTATTATTAAGAATTATATATTTTTATAAGTTAGTATCTTATTATTATTTAATTAGATAATTTGCCTAAGGCTTATTGTATTATTTTAAATAGCCTTTTTATAAGCTTAAAGTTTAAGTCACTACTTAATAAATAACCTTAACTCTTTAGTTATAAATTAATTTTATATCCCTTTTAATACTTAAGTAAAAATATTAGCCTTCTTAAGCTTAATTATTAGTAAAGCTTACTTACTAATTAAAAGCTAGCTTATTTTAATAAGTGCTAATAGTTTATATGTTAGTAAGTTAAAACTTTAGGGTTAGCTATGCCTTTTGCCAAGCAAGACGAAAGACATAATATATTAAGTGCTTCAACACTTAAATATACTTCACATATGTCTCTTCTTTTAAATCGTAGATTAATAGCTTCTATGACGATCGCCCAGCAATAAAGGAATTAAGCCAGTGCTTATTAAAGACGTTTAGCTTTCCCTCTTTAAGCGAGTTTCACGCCCGGGCAATAACGCGGTCAAGGGATAGAAGAATAACGTGGAGCAGGCCAGCTTAATTGCCCTAGACGCCGTGGTCATATAATTTATCTGAATCAGGGAGGAACGTAAGGGCTGCAACTTCTAATAGCCTCCCCTAATAAGGCTCCAAGAAGCGGGGCCACTTAGTAATATAAAGCCATTGCGATCGATGCCATGTGTCTTGAGATATTAAATTGATATTAATATCGCCTTGACTTATCGAGCCCTCTTCTGACTCCGCTAGCTAAAGGTCGATCAAGTGCTGTAATTCGCTAGTAGTTAAATGACCTTTATCTCTGCTCGCCATTCTAACACTTAACTCAAGTAAGGGCGAGGGCAAACTAGGTCCCTCTTCGTGCCTCGGGCAGTTGACTGCGAACTAGCTACTCCGATGATTGCGAAACAGCGTCTGGCAGGTTGTTGGGCCTTTCACCAGCCCGGCGCGAATTAAACCCTCTACACCACCCTTCGCACCATTACCCTGCGGCCCTGGTTTGCGCATTGGCCGATCATGCCTTCTCCTCAGGTGCTCTTCCATGGCGGTACGGCCGCAGCAAATGTAGCGTGCTTGATCGTCCTCATAGAGAAGGCAGCAAATCCCGTCATAGAAGGTAGTAAGAAACGGAATAGGCACAGAGACTGGCGAGGGTCGGACTGATCTACTAATCTCGTCCGGATCCCGTATATAAGGCAGATAGTCTATTGATCGTTTAAAGGACTTAATCTCGGCAGGTTTATGGGCACGCAGAGGGTTGTGAAACATGCTGATATGCCGGGAGATGCTGGTCTGCGGCACAGTGCTGCATCTTTTATATATAAGAATGTGCTAGTGGCTATCGTAATAGAAGAGATTGTTTAGATCTATAACGAGTATATTAAATAATTAAATCTTATAAGGAGACTAAGGTTAAAAAAAGATAAGTGGTTATAATCTATAAGCAGGAGTAAAAGCAGGAGCAAAAGCATATATATGTAATTAGTCACGTTTTAGACGCAATTACATAAATAATATAACCCTAGCACTGTTTCTAAAGCAGTAAGCAAGTAGGAAAATAGAAGAGACTAGAGTTTAGATCTTCCGCTAGAGATAAAACAGGTATTAAGATATAAGGCAATTTATAGGGGGCAACTAATAAATGGGGGCAGGTGACTATTTAGAATAAAAGAGTTAAGTTATAATAATAGTATTATAAGGCAGGATTATAATAAGTTATAAATTAATATTACAAGCATATAAAAAGACTTATAATCTTATTATAAAGTAAGCTATAAGTTAATATATATATAATTAGTAAAAATTAAATAGGGTAGTTATATATATATAATATAAGCGCCTTTAATTATTAGATTATAATAAAAGAAGCTATCGCCCCCCTTCCTCGGGGAAATAATAGTCCATGCAGGGCACTATTGGAGCAGAGGCGAGGTGTCACCCATGGTAGTGGAGTCAGCCTCAATCGGCCGCTTCATCTACTTTAAACTCCACCTCTACGCCTATCGCAAATACTAGATGCCCATTCCCACTCAGGCTCTTATTACATTCGCTCTATGATACGTAGACTTTGAGCGTCCGTATTGTTGTTTTATCCACTTAAGGCATCAGACCTCTGCTCATAATGGTAACATTCAGACTCATCAATCTCTCGACTGGTATAGTCAGTGAGCAGGTCTTGGGCACCTCACCACCATATCTAGCCGCGTCACACGCCTGGAGTGAGCAACGGTTTCCTCTCGATATGAGCTTTTTAGAAAGCCCAGGCCGACAAGCGCTCAAAGCAGTCAATGAGCAGCGATTTGCTGGTACAGTGGACTATTGCTGGGTGGACACAATCTGCATCAATCAGCAAGACGATGCAGATATGAACCAACAAATTCCACTGATGGGTCGCATTTTTGGCGATGCTATCGCTGTGGTGATTGTATTAAGTTGCAACCTGCGGATGTCCCAGGCGAGCGTAGATCGAATAGCGGGACAGCTCAAGCCTGCGGTCAGAATGCATGAGGAAGAAGAATGGGCCGAGCAAGGTGCAATTTGGAGGACGGGACATCGGCGAAAATTGCTCATCAAAGGAATGAGAGGGCTGGCAAGGCTAACGACCACGCCCTGGGCCACGCGAGTATGGACTTTACAGGAATACATCCTTGCCAGCCAAGTAATATGGATTGGAAAGGAACTAGTATCCCTTGTCATTCCAGATATTCTCTTCCCAGCGTTACCGGATATCTGCGACACGCTGATAATCGAGGAATGTTTAGGAGACGAGTTTCACAGATTATTCAGTTACTTCAGTGGGATGGCGAATTCGCGTTTGGCCCGGGGCGACAGAACACGGGTGATGGAGCTCCTAGGAAATCGGTCGGCTGAGCTGCCCCGTGACGAGGTTTACGGCATTATGGCTGCTTCCGGGGTGGAGATCTCAACATCGACAAGCGAGACGAACAAAGGAGCTTGGAGCAAGTGGTTCGAGCAGGCTGTCTCTTGTGGTCACTTGAGATGGCTTCTAATGCCGGTAGCGACATTCGCGCCTCTAACGCATCGAGGCAAGCCTAGCTGCATATTGCCAGCCTTTGATATAAGGCACAAGCTCTCTGCTTCAAGCTGTCTGGATACAGTGAAACCACTAGGACTTGTTCGGATGAAGGAGGGGACCGTGATAGTCGACGGCCGATGGTTAGGTGTTTGCACAGTTGAAGAGCACTTGGGCACTGTGCATGAGCCTGTTCCTAATCAAATACATCGCGACATCACCCTGGTTCTGTTCAGTCAGGGTAAAAGTCGCAGAGCTCGCAAGGTCGCCAGTGCCTTTGGTGGTGGGCGATACAATTCTCGACAAATCAGCGTCATTGCAACAATTCTGAAGAGGAACTTTCGCAAGGCGGTCAGGGCGGTGAAGCTACAGAGAGAACGCGATTTCCGCTTGCGTCTCCTGACTGCGATTGAACACACCATCTGGGGTGACTTTATGGAGTTTCAGATGGGACAGATGCCGGGCATGAACGAAGGGACTGCTTATCTCGCGCAACTTCGCCGACAATCGATCTTGGTGGAAGCCCCGATTGTCCTTCCTACCACGCAAGCCATCCCGAGTACGGAGTTGGGTATCATCGATTTAGGAGCCCGCACCATCGACGGGAGATGCGTCTTCATGATAGTGGCTGGTGCTAGCGCTGATGGCGATATGCGCGGTTCTGTCCTGCATAGAGTTGCTGTAACCCTGCCGGTTACTGGGGACTACGAAAATCACATCGCAAAGCTACCTTTGCGGGAGTTTGCCATTGGAGGAGAGGCTTGTGAAATCTGTCAACAGCAAAGAGTTATCTAAGGTAGAACAGCTAAATATGCTCACGGTTTAAACCACGCCAGTAACATAATGCTCGACTTTCAGCCACTATGTCGATATGCATTAAGTTTAACTATAACGGTTGGGGAAAAGTAGACGTAGCATTACGTCCTCAGCCAATAAGCCTTGTTATCTTATTAAGGTCGAGTAAGGAGCAACGGAACGTGTTAGGTTTGAATTGGTTATAGAGATTGCACAAGTGGCAGTGCTTGGAGGCGGGGTCACGGGCTATATTCTAGACTTACCTTTCGCATCGCCGGGCGGCTTGCGCTTGTGTCTGAGACAAATATTGCAGCATTCCTATGTGCGGTCCAAAGTTCAATAAGCTTGCGTCAGTCGTTTATGACTAGGTTCTTTTAGCTTTATAATCTCTTTCAGCAAGTCACCAGACTGGCTACATCAGTTTAATGGATCCTCTTAGCATTACAGCCGGCGTGATCGCTATCATTCAGACGGCCAACATATCTCTTTCGCTATGCTTGACCTTTCGTACTGCGCTAAAGGAGTCTCCTTCCGGATTGACAAGGACTATTGATGAGGTACGAAATCTGAGGAATATCTTTGAAGCGCTTCAACTGGGACTCGACGGGAAGACGGACACACTCACAAGCGCGGACGTCGGTGTCGTTTACGAAAAAGTACGAGACTCTATAAGTGGCATCCTGCCGCAATGCCAAGTTATCCTAGATGAGCTGGACCAACGATTGAGCAGCCCTCTGCCTGCTGCATCGGGACCGGTCTCAGCTATAAGCAGAGTAAGTGCTGCTGCTCGCTGGTATTTGATTAAGCCAGAAGTCAAGTCCTGCTTGGATCGGCTCGAGAAATACAAGACTCGCCTCATTCTTGCCTTATCAGTACATCAATCGTGAGTCTTTAAAAACGGCTAACTTTGAAGATATGACTATATCTAAGGTTGACAGGACGCTCCTTCTCGAAATACGTGCGACTACAATTACTTGGCATTCCAGGTTAGAGGCATCAAATTCCCGCATTGAGGATAAATTAAACGCGATGATTGCTTCGAAATCAGGTTAATATTCTTCTTTTGAAAGCGAACAAAGCGCCTGTTGTAACACGTAAAGAAGCAGAAGATCGCGATATTTTCAAGTGGCTGTCACCGATAACATTTCGACCGAGCCACCTTGACACAGTGAGCCAACATCAAGTGGGCACAAGTAACTGGGTGTCCGCTTGCAATGAGTTCAAGAAGCGGTATCAAGGCCATACTCGATTACTATGGGTTATGGTTGGGGTTAGTATTTACTATCTAAGCTAGGGTTATGGTTGGGGTTAGTATTTACTATCTAAGCTAGTCTGCCCGGGGGGTTTCTTCTAGCTAAAGATATAGCTTATAAGGTAAAGAGAGGA
>ML974253.1:10098-20235 GCA_010015875.1 Fusarium haematococcum
CTAACCTATGCCTGGCTAGCTAACTTTCGGCCAGCAAGCATTGTTTCTTGAAACTGAAGCATATAAAGATGAAATACTTGTAGGGGCCTCTAGTCCGGCGATTCCCCGTTGTCGCTGCTACTCCCACGGGGGGCCACTAACTAGGAAAAGGTGCCTTATCACCTATGAAAAACGTCGGCTGAGCTACTGACGTTTTTTTTATATATAAAAAAAAAATCGGCGCTAGCTGACCATGGGTGTGACGGTCGAGGTTCCCAACGTAGTAAACCGTAACCGAATTGGTTTATGTTGGCAGTTGTAACAGGCGTAACTGATGAAACAATATTGCGGGAGTGAAGATGATGTGTTCTTGAAAGGTCTAAGTTACATGTATCTGAGAGGAGCACAGCTCCTCACTTAGTAGCCACATCCCAGCCATCAGCAGATCGGGGAGCCCATAGGCTCGCGGTACCCGCGAAATTTTATATTCGCGGGTACCGCGAAAATGACTAAGCACAAGTTTCACGCCCAAGGATACTCTATTACGAGATAATCTTAACGCGCATACCGGTTTAATATATTGATCGAGTTGTATAACGCACTTGACGGTAATATGATTATTTATGGTAAGTCCCAACCGTGATATAGGTAGAAGTATCTTATCCAGCGATAGCCATCTCGGAGACAGTAGCTTATACCCTTGCTGCTTTACTAGCCAATTGGAACTGGCAATGAGTAATCTATCTGATGTGGGGGTTCCAGGGGTTGCTGCCTTTCAAAAGCTAAAATCGCCGTATTGCAAAGGGGTTAAATTGCTTTGTAGAGTATTGGTTGAAGAGATGCTGGAAATGTCCGGATTAAAAATAGAAATTATGGCAAAAGGGCATCCGAAGAAGCAAAAAGAAGTAACGGAGTGAAAGGAGCCTGATGTCTTGTATCGGATTGATACACTTGTAAAGCAGTACCATGCAACCAGTCTCATGAGAGAATACAGTGTGAAAAATGAGAGATCGCTAGTAACTTAGCTTATATACACTGTGCTTAGTCATTTTCGCGGGTACCGCGAACCTATCTCCTGAGTGCGCATAGCCCTCCCAAGATGTCACGATGAGGGGTCTGGTCCAATCAGAAGGCGCCAAATAAAGGGTACTTAATTCCTCTCCTAAATTAGGTGGTGATAGAAGTCCCAACAATGTTGGTTATTACAAATCGCAGCCTTGCAAATACGGCAGCCATGTGAGGTCTGACTCCGTACATTGTGCCTCCTCTTATTACCGCTGGTCTCCGTAAGAGGGCTCCAAGCCTCACTTTTTGCTCTCAGCTGCCCCTGCCGACAGCCCTGACAGGCTAGGCAGTCTGATTTGACATGACGGTCGACATGATTGATCTCCCGATTGATGTGATCCCTCTGTAATTCAGGGTTTTGTAGATCACGCTCGTCTCCTGGTCGGTATCGCTGCCTTGCCTGACTGTCATGACCGTAGGCGTTGAATAATTCGTTATAAATGCACTCTCGCCATTCCCTCTGATTGGTATATCTCTTCCAATTTGGCTGCGGTCCGTGAAGTTGAGCAATATAGCTGTTAACGAGGGCCACGTCGAGGAGGAAAGTCCATGCAAGTGCCTGCCACGCACCACGGCGTAGGGGATGATCGTACTTATAATATGACCTCAGTTGGTCGCCACGGTCAACGTGATTCATTTGATCGTTATACTCAGCAGCCACTATCGGGATGTTGATCATCTTGACAGCTTCGTCACCGAAAAAGCGGCGTATTGGCTTGGCTTCTGACTTCCGTGACGACGGCTTCTTCCTCTGCCGTATGACACGCTCATCGTCGGCACCAGTGAACACGGTGGTCAAAAATAACACAAGCTTGTTGTCTTTCCAAGCGATTTGGTTGACCTAGGGTTACGGCACGAAGACGAATTAGTAAGGATTTCTCAGTGAAAAGTGTCTGAAGTCAGTACCTGGTTGTCAGGGGTTGGTATCGCCTTGACCGTATTGAATTCGTACATTTTCTTGACTTTGCCGTCGTTGTTCTTATCTTGTATGAGTTCCTCATGGATGCCGCTATTCGTGCGAGCCGTGCCTGCGGCCCCGAGGCCGTGGTTACGGAGGTTGCGGAAGAGGGGAGACGACGAGAAGAGGTTATCCACAAAGACGTGATATTTCGCTTTTGGCAGCATATTTGTAAGGGCAACAACGATAGCCTGAGTCGAATTCGGTGAGAAAGACTCGTCTTCTATATCAGGGGCTTCGACTGTGACTTTTCTTCGCTTGCTTGGCCGACCTTGTGATGATGACTTCTGTGTTGAAATTTCAACGCCAACGGCACCGTGTGGTTTCTCCTTGACGTGCCAAATCCACCGAATAAAGAAGCCGTATTGGGCAATGACCCATATCTTGAAGCCCACGGGGTTAGGCTTGCCTTTGATAACCGTTATGTCATCGCTTCTGCCCGTATAGCGGATCATGCACTCATCGACGGCAAGGTGAGACCCTGGCAGGAATATCTGCATAGATACGGCTTGTATGTGGTCAGACCACTCTTCAACGCATTGGAATACCTTCGGAATAGGTGCGGTTTCGTCATATTTGGTGTGGTCAAAGGGACGAAGGTGCCTGTGGATGAGCTGAAACTTGTTGTATGAGATGAACTTGATAAATGAGTGCGCAGGGCGTTGAACACCGGGCTTGGGGGGATTCCAATAGCTTCGTATCGTCTTTTCCTTATGCACACCCATATAGATTAGCACACCAATCATCGTCAACACCTCTGAGACCGTTGTTCCTTCCCATTTGTGTAGATATGAGGTCTTCCCAATCGGGTTATTCCAGCTGTCAACGACGCCGTTTTCTTTGAGCCATGTAATCCATGAATTAGTGTAAGATACCCATTTTTCAACGAGTGATATAGGTAGGAAAAGCTGGAATAGTTGTAGAGGCGTTGGAGGCAGTGGGCTGATGCGAAATTTGCGTATTTCTACGTGGAAAGGCTTGAAGTTGGTGCCTCGGTCATTTTCAGCCGGAAGATTAACGGCCTGGGTGGGGTCATCCTGCCACAAGCAATGACTGTGCTCTTCCTTGATAAAGCTATTGTCATCATAGGGATTGATGACCTGTATCTCTTCTAGAATTGGAGGGGAAGTCATTGATGGTATCAAAATGAATTGATGGTGTTTTGGCGGGGAATTAGCAGGAATTCCTTCTGGGATTAAACTTTTCGTACCCCTCAACTGTGTTAAGGCTCCAGTCGGGTCACTACAGGGACGTCTGACCAATGAAATTGCACAATATGAATGGTACATTATTTCCCACCTAAATTAGCCTGTGATAGAAGTCCTAACATTATTTTGAGTTACAAATCGCGACATCACACTGCTTACATCCCCACCTTGATTGATGCCTCTTTTTATTGTCGTCAGGTTCCCCGGATGTACCTATCATGCGACAGGGGTGTTGTGGGGCGGAATACCTTCTGGAGCCTTAACACAATCGATCGAGGGGATAGTGGGGACCTGATGGGCTGGGATGGAGGGGAGGCGTGAGAGTACCAATAGTTTCATCCTGGCCTCAGCTCAGCGCTTTCAATTCAAGTATATCAATTCAATTCAAGTTAAGTAAGTTCACGGACGATTTTATTTCAAGTAATCAAGTTACAACCCCGAACTTGACTTACTTGAATTGAAGTCAGCGCTGGTATAAACCCGATGGCGAGCAGCTAGAAGATAGGCAGAACATCCCGCAGAGTAGAGATGATGCACCTCGAGGCGGTACTGTCGATGCGAAAAGTAGAGCGCTTAGGGGTCGCGGAAGTTGTCTGCATGAGATTTACATTCGGGCCAGTAATACGCTCGTTGCCCATAAAGCGCATATGCATCTGTGCCTAAGGTACAAACCAGCACTGTGCAAGCTACCAACCTCACCACTTCATTGCGGAAGAGGAGGGGTTGAGGCATTTTCGCGTTCCAAATACTCGCGCCACGTCAGCTTCGAAGCCTGGGTCAGACTTGATGCCTTTGGTTGAAGGCTAATTGTCACAGATTTGCCGCTCTTTCCATCTGACGGGGACTGTCCTAAAGGTCTTGCGAAATGGAGGCCTTGGCAGCCGTAGCCTTGGCAGGAAACATCCTGCAATTCGTTGAGACAACGAAGAAGCTCATCTCTGCAACCGGGCAACTATCCCATCTCGGCTCCAGCGAGGAGCACATCGAACTCAGTAGCCTAGTGCACGAGTTGCAAGGCTGGGTATTGCGGGTGACGCCACGAGATCCTCCACAGGGCGTCAAGCTGAGTGAAGAAGAAAAGTCCATACGTGCGCTTGGCGTGCAATGCAATCAGGTTGCCAATCAGCTGCTCGGAGTACTGGAGAGTCTGAAATCGAAGAATGACAGTGGGAACTTCGGCTACATCGAGAGCTTCTACTTGGCCCTCCTTGGGGAGTGGAAGAAAGGAGAAATCGACGCCTTGCTGGCACGATTGGACAGGATCGGGGACAATATCCAGAAGCATTTGGCATCCTACGACTCAAAACAGATCCTTGGACGACTTGACGATCTGGAATCGGAGAATCGCCGCTTAGAAGCCCATCGTACAGGTGAGATCCAGGGTCTGAGGAAGCAGTTCGATGAGCTTTTCAGTGGAATCAAGGATGCTTTGCAGAAGGAAGATTCGAGAGAACACACGATCGCAGCCTTACTGAGCGCTGCGGCACAAGGGTCTCGGTACTCTGCTGAGCAGATGATACTCGAACATATACGCTTCGAATCCATCAATGATCGGCACGACACGATCCGAGTGGCCCATAAACAAACCTTATCATGGCTCTTCAGCACGGGCGAGCGGCGCAGTCCGGCGACATTCGACGACTGGCTCGTCTCCGACGATGACATATACTGGGTCTCTGGCAAGCCAGGATCCGGGAAGTCGACCCTCCTCAAGTTTCTGTCCAGACACTCGCAAACGATGGCGAAACTCGACATCTGGGCAAAGCAGAAGCGCCTCATTCATGCTGAGTACTTCTTCTGGAATGCGGGTAAACAGAAGCTGCAAAAGTCACAGGAGGGTCTTCTTCGATCTCTTGTCTATCAAATTCTGCGACAGTGCCCGGAAATGATCCCGAAGGCATATCCAAACACATGGCGGCTGTGCTTCCCTGAGGACATGGTTGCCCCCTATGAAGGCAGCGGCTCGACAAGCTCAAGCGCCATCATACCATTGTCCGTGAAAGGACTCCTGGCCACGCTCCGAGTCATCGGTGCTACGGCTCTCGAATCGGAGTCAAAGCTCTGCTTCTTCATAGACGGCTTAGACGAGTATGAAGGGAAGCCGAGTGACATGATCGACATGGTACGGATTCTGCAGACTCTGCCAAATGTCAAATTATGCTTGTCTAGCCGGGCATGGAACGAATTCAGGCAAGCATTTGGCAAGGAAGGAACACGGATGCTCTACATGGAGGACTTCAACCGTGATGACATCAGCAGTTATGTCTACGATACTTTCGCCAGGGACGAGAACTACCAACAACTGGAAGACCGAGATACCTCCGGTAAAGCCTTGGTAGACGAGATCGTCGAGGCTGCCAACGGCGTTTTCCTGTGGGTCTATCTGGTTGTGCGTTCCTTTCAGGAAGGGCTCCTGAATTGCGATCGCATCCTTGATCTCAGAAGAAGGCTTGATGCCCTTCCTAAGGATCTGAACGAATACTTCGAGCGAATTCTCCTCTCTGACGTAGCCGACTTTTATCATGGTCAGTCTGCAGAGATGTTCTCCGTTACCTTGGAAGGAGCCGAAGACCTGCCCCTCATTGCGTATTGGTTTATGGGCAATCAAGGTCCGAGCGATGCGTTGACCCTAGAACCGAACCCACTATCACCACAGAAGCTAAACCAACGCTTCAAGGCTGTAAAGACACAGCTTAACGCTTGCTGCAAGGGGCTTCTTGAAGTCCAGGACTTACCACCTCGTGCAGAGGAGGCTTCATTACCATCCATCGTTCTCTTCAACCGGAAAGTCAACTTTCTTCATCGAACTGTGCGAGACTTTCTTCTGCTTGACGACACGCAAAGGATTCTTCAACGGTGGTATTCGCCCGCCTTCGAACCCCACGAAAGTATTTGCAGAGCTTTGCTGGCCGATATCAAGGTTGCACCCGTGGGGCGCGAGTATTGGGGTGGTGGTGGGCCTGTCTCACGCCTGTGCGACCTTTTCTACCACCATGCCCACATACTAGCTTCCCGAAATTGGGTTTCATCTGTCCCCGAACTTTGCAACAGTCTTGATACGGTCCTTGACCTTCGAGGAGCGAAGGACTTGAAGAAAAATGAGGTCTTTCATGACGAGAAGCCGCTAGAGGATCAAGCATCCGAAAGCACGCAGCAGATTCCCGAGTCACAGAGAGATGTTGACTCGGACGACTTGAGGACTAGAATTCGGAGATCTCTGGGTAAGATTCCAAGCAAATGGCCCAAGAAGAAGTAGGATAGTTGAAGGAAGTAGATTGTTTAATGAACGAGGTAATAGGGTTGCTTCACTAAAAAGACAAGAAATTGAAGAAATGACATCAGTTACAGTCTTTGGCGTTTCACACCACTTCGAGGACCATGTCCTTGAGGCCATCGAGAGCCTCCCCTTCCCCCCTCATCAAGCCATTGACATATGCCTCTCCCAGGTTCCTGAATTGACGGCCCTCTTCCCGAAAGATGACAGGGACCATGTTGCCATGCGGAACACAAACTAGGTCACCTTGTTTGGTCTCCTGGGGAACAAGGCAGAAATACTCCCTCTCGGTAACTCCAAATCTTCTGTCATGTGAGGGAAAGCAAGCAGCGTAAAACAGTCGGATATCCATTGTTGCCTCCGCGCTTTCGTCGTTTAGGAAGCGTATAAAGTCTTGCGTCTTTGTGGCTAAGTGATTGGCATCCATTGGTGTATTCGATTCCCAGATGCTATTGCAGCCCCGTGCCTGTATCGTGTCTGCGTACTGAAGCAGAACTTCCACCTCGCTGACCGGTGTTCGACGGACTTTTTTAATGTGATTGGTTGCGAATTCATACCATTCATCGAGGAGGATGATGTTGGCGCCGTCCACATTATAGTGGTCGTAGTGACGTCGTGGGGGGAGGTAGGAGGACACTTTCAGGATCTTGTCAACCTGTAGACAGCCGCAGCGCAGAACTGAATTCGCCGTGTCGTGGTCGAAATTGAGGGGATGTGGCCGTAGGGAAGCAGAGAAGTTACTCTTTGTATGGTTCAATAGAAACCTTCCGAGATGGCAGCTCCAATCCGGGACCCACGATGGCAGGCCTGACGATAACGACGTGGGACTCTTTGTTAAAGATAAACTCAAGAGACCCAGCTCTTCGGCGGCTTGAGTGTAGGTGTTGGAAACCGGTAGTTTGTAGTTCGGGCTGAAAGAGACTCCCTCTCTTGAGTTGGTGTCTTGAATCATGGATAGAATGGCGAAGACATGATCGCTTAAATTAGTGGCAAGGGAAGTACAAGTCTGCTGGGCTAGAACGTAGTCTTTGTATGAGAGCGCCTGCCAGGAACTGAAATTCCGACGCTTTCTTAGGTACCCCGCTGTTACAACAGAAAGGAGACCTGATGATAACGGCAAATTGTTGGCGGAGCAGAAAAGGGCGACTTCGAGCGCATTGCAAAATTCCTCCCAAGACAACTCATTGAAAACGCAGTAAAGGACAGGCAACTTGGAACAAATCCAATCTTGCCTGATCCATATCCTAAGATAACGACTAAATGTTAGACAAGGTGGAAAATTGTTGTCATGCTGACAACCAATCGGCGGGAATACGGTCATACCTCTGAAAATATGGGTCATCGAGAATGGCGCTCAAACTCTGCCAGGCTTCTGCGTCGCGAAAATGCCGATCTTGACGGAAGGATTCTAAAACAGACGCCGAGATCTTATAATCCGAGTGATAGAGGTCAGATTCCGAAACGAGGCTGCCTCCGTGAGCTACCGAGTGGTGGAATTGTTGAAGATGCGATACTAAGCGGAGTGCTGAACGCGGTAGCACCAAGGGAACCCAGCAAATCGTACGTTGGGCACATAAGTAGATCTTTGCCATGGACTGAACTTGCTGTCCCAGTTCTTTGGCGTCCTGTTGGTTTATGCAGATGGCATCGACCCATATGATTCGGTCCAACGAGCAATCTCGAAGGCGTTTGAGTGCCATGAGAAGGTTGGGGGTGACATGTATGTAACCCTTGTCTGTGCAAACAGATTGAAGCTTTTCTGGAGAACCCCATACGTAGGATAACGCCTCGTACAGATGGGTCCCTTTCCCCGAGTCCAGGAGAGGGTAATCGAAGAGTTGGCCTTGTATCGGGGCATGTTCGTCTCGATGCGGCATCAGTCGAAGCAAGCGAATGCAGCCCTCTGGCAAAGGAGAGTAACGGTACACAGATGGCGGGTTGGCGGTCGGGAACCTGGCATCGCACGCTGGAGTCTCCACGTAGGGCGGGGTTGTGCGTAGACTCCCGCCCTGCTCCGGGTTCCGCTCGTCCTCGTCCTCACACCTTCTAGAATGGCTCTGCTGTGAACTTTCTGAAGCCATGGTTCGAATCAGTGGTGTTGGCAAAAGCGGCATGGATTCTGGTTATAGCGATGATGGTGCAAGTCGTGAGTTTCCGCACTTACAGCGGCTGAACGCTGGCCAGCAATCAGCCGACAATCGCGGCAGAGGTAGTTTTCATTGGCAGAAGCATACCCCTCCTTAACACTCCATACTGAACGGCACGGCAAGGTGTGCCAACGGCTTCTGCTGCAAAGGGCAAGAAGAGGACACCCCTCAGAGCGGCTCAGGGCATGATGAGTATATTTTGCATATCGCAATTGGTCGCGTTGATCGCGGCAAGAGATAGCGAATCTTACTAGGACCGATAACGCAAGCCACAACGGGATATGGCGGTCTACTTGCCCTCGCGCTGTCGGCCTCGTGCATGCCTTCTTTTGCAGAGCCACCTCAGCACAGGTTGCGCAAAGAATTATTGCGCAAAGTGAAGTGTCGGGATGTCACTGCTGTAGACTAGGGTACCCATGGCACGACCCACCTCGAGACACCAGCACAGGCTGGAAAGAAGATGGAGGATGCAAAGTAAGGGACATCGATTATGCCCAATCTGACAGGCTCTGCCGATCGTTCCCCGCGGTTTGATGATCGGCAGTGATGAGGCTTCAGGCTATTGATTTTCGGCAGCAAACACAGGCCTTTTGGACAAGCCCTGCGTCAGCACTTACCCTACTTACAGTGGCACCCCCACGTAAGCCCGACCAAGCTACAAATCGGAATATGGGACGTGGACCGCGTTTCTTGGCTAGTGCTTCCTCAATTGGCAAAATGAGGGTCGCATTGCGAGCAGGCACGGCCCGGCACGCCCCAACTAGCGCGCCCCGCCCCCGAGACATCATCTCCGAAGGCGAGTTTGGGACGGACCTACCATGTAGGTCAATTTCGCCTCGATTCGTGCCTCTTCCTCGTCGTAACTGTCAGCGCTTCGGCGCACATTCATGTACCTCCATGCCGCGAGTAGGAAGCAGCATTGACGTGATAGCCACCGAGGCACGCCTGCACGTTGCGACCCAGCCCCATAGAGCTGGCGACCGCACTGTACGGAGCAGCATTGGCCTTTGGTCTGGAGGTGGCAGCATGGATCTGGTGCTGTTTGTGCTACCAGCCCTTCTTGCCCGCGTCGCCGCTGTCATGTACCTGTGGCTTTCCCACGGGCCTTGCCGACACGAGATACCGTTCTTATGTTGGAACTGATCTGCCAGCTGGCTGAACGTCATGCGAGAGCAAGTCTGTTGAAAGGCGAAAAAAATGCAGGTAACCTACGCTGAGGTACATGGAGCAATGTACTGCGGGGCGGGGTGTCCATGCCGCTAGCCCATTTCGACACTTTCGAGGTGGATTTTGGGGTTTTGCAACAGTCACCCCTATAGCCTGCCGTACTGTACCCCGAGCACACAGGACCTGTGCGCCTAGACGGCGCCACCAGGTTGTAACGAGATTTCGTAAGCAGCCTCTGAGCTCAGGCGATCCGTATAGACACAGCCGGCTGTGTCGATAAGTCACGTGACTCTTTGCACAGCCGGCTGTGCCTATAAGATCTGTTATGTAAGCCCGATG
>ML974254.1:7229-19926 GCA_010015875.1 Fusarium haematococcum
CTCTATAATACGTGCTCAAACATATGCCGGCGACTCCACAGTTTCGCGACAACCGGATCTCCACAATGGCCGACAACAGTCCCCACATCATATCTCCGGCTCGACAGAGAGACCGTGAGACCGTCATCCCTACCTTCACAGAACATTTACTGGTAAAACATGCTTTCTCGCCGATTAGGCTCTCGCTGACCATTTGGAGGAGAATATTAGACAATTCAGCGACGCTTTCGAGGTCTTTTTTAGGAGCAACCCCATTACGAGCCACCCGCTAGGCCAGACGATGATCGCGCAAGTGAGATTCTTCGCCTATCAGTTTCAAAAAATGGTAAAAGCTCAGGAGAAATTATTGGAGGAACTCGAGGCAACGCAGATTGCCTTGGCACAGAAAGACGAGACTCTAACGCGTGTGCTTGACTTATACGGCAAAAGTCAAACTGCTATTGATCAGATGACGACAGCCCCAGCATTCAAAAACCTGGGCCCCAATCCCAGGCACGGCCGCGGGGAAGGTGGGAAGTCCTTGGCACAGCAACAGGGTTACAATGACTGCGAAGAGCCGGAGTGGATCTGAGAGCTCATATCATTCTCTTATAGACATGGAAGATTCTTATATCTCTAGCTTACTCGCATAATCACAATGTCAAGTGATTGGCAAGGATTGATTTCATGTCAGACCCACCCCGACTTTATTTCCATATATGCCGTCAGACCGAACCAACAAAGAGTTACACTGAGCCACCAGCTAGGCCTTGTTGAATCCATCACTGGAATAGGCTTCAGACCGAACCAACAAAGAGTTGCACTGAGCCACCGGCTAGGTCTTGTTGAATTCATCACCGGAACAGGTTACTGGTTTTGTCTTGCGCCGCGCCCCTGCCTCACCAAGCCTCCGAGTTCTAGTGTGCACCGCCATCCCAAGTCAGGAGTTGTTACTTCTTCGTTGGTTGCCAATATTAGTTCCAAGTTGTCCCAGAAAAGGGCCGACTGCAACCAGTAAATCCTACACATGGTCTCGTTTCAGCCGGATTTCCTTATCTTCTTCTAGGCACAGCTTCCGTTATGCCGAGCAGGGAGGGTCAGAAAATGGGATACTCGGGGTCTGAGGTGACTCGGACCTCATTGCCCGCTTATCCAATTGGACACCTCCTCGCAGGTTACTTGACCAGAAGCAGCTCCTTGTCACACTGCCTTGAGAAAGGCCAACAGCCCACCCAGCTCGCTTGCCGGCATCTGCTTGTGCCTTGAATAAGATCGGGTTACAGAACTGGGTCTTTGCGCACCGCCGTCCCCCCGTCCCTCAAACAAATGGGATGGGCCGGAAAGGCGGTGGGATAGATAGATGCATGCCGGTTACCCGACAGTAGTAAGTATAAAAACAACACCTGATGTTGAAAAAAGAAGAAGGAGAAAGCAGACACCGAGCTCTTTGCACTCATCCTCACCCCACCATCCCACAGTGACAGTGGACTTCATTCCCATGACCATGGCTGCACTTCCGACTTGTGTCGTCTCTGATATGTACACCTACCCGGACTCTTCGGTGTTGCTGTTTAACTGCGGCGCAAAAGTCTTTTTCCAGTTCATCGTTGGCGATCTCCCGATCCAATGGGTGCCTTTCATCGACAGTCCTTTTTATGCGAATGGTGCCATTGGGATGCCAATGAATTCCCTTGCCAACTACCCGCTTTGTCCGCACCAGAATATTTTCGCGCAGGTTCTTCCATTCTGGTGTGTAGGCCAGAAAAGAACACCATTAACTCCATGCTGGCTCGTCGTGCAGGCCGACATCAATAGGGCTAGCGTTTCTCAGACACTTGTCAAGTGGGCTCGCGAAATACGCTTGGACCAAGCGATCGGTCCAGATCGATCTGTGGATGGGCCGCGAATGCCTCCCTGCGGTGATCAAGGTTCAATACCCGATGGTTTACCTACGACACGGTCGGGTGATTCCTCAACATCGAACCAGTTGTACCCCGCAAACTCCCATTCTCTCAGAGACTCGGGTCCACCACAGGCGTGCGACATGTCTGCATCGCCACCCTCGAGCCAATTGCCACCTACTCCAGCAAACTCTGCGATTGACTTTGGCGGGTCCCCGTCTCCATCGACACCTTTCTCAGACGACAATCCTCGTCCCACTCAGCCACGATTGATAGCGCCCGCTAGAAGTGGTCCCAGGAAGGATCAAGGCAGCGCGAAGAAACCAAGCCGCAAAAGGCTCAGCACTGGAAAGTCCAACACTACAAAACGTCAGAAACTTGTAAGACTTCATTCCTTAGCCGTTCGCAGACATCTCACTGACTGTAAGTCCAGGTAACTATGGTGACCAAACCCCCCCTTCCTCCACTGCTGGCTGAAGAAGACAAGGGGAACAAAGAAGACGAGGGAGGGTTGAAAGAGGTAAAGGACGTGGAAGAGTCGGAAAGGATGGAAGGAAACAATGAGACAAAGCAGGAGGAGGAGATGGAGGAGGGGATTTAATCATGCTCTCCGCCGAGTCTTCAGTGAATGTGTGATGAGGCAGAACCTATTCATTTGATTAAAAACCCTCAGTTCGGGTGCATCCTATGCTTGTGTTATCAACCATGGCTATTTACACCTGGCTGAGTGTTTTTCAGCGATGGAAAGAGACTAATGGGGGGAGTGAGATGCAGGAAATTTTGGAATGAGAAGTGATATTTAGTTATTTTTACTCCTTGCTCTTAAATCTGCCAATACCGGTAGTACTTGATCCAGCCCTTGATAGCATGCCGAAAGATTGTTCTTTAAGTCTTCGACTTCCATCTCACATCTGTGAACTTGTTCTTTGAGGTGGGAACAGCTCCGTTGCAGTTGATCGACCCGGATCTCTGCTTCCTTTCTTAGCTCGGATTCCGCATTTGCCGTTTCCCTCCACTCGCATGACTCTGCGTAGAGCCTCGCAGTTTCTTTCTCGAGTTCAGCTATTTTCAATGTAAAGC
Organism: Fusarium haematococcum; assembly: GCA_010015875.1. NCBI lineage: Eukaryota > Fungi > Ascomycota > Sordariomycetes > Hypocreales > Nectriaceae > Fusarium > Fusarium haematococcum. Next base: position 10,190 of record ML974254.1, read on the forward strand.
TTTTTTCTGAATATCCTAACTACGATCGAGATCAGTGACTATTTTTCATATCACACTCCAATCTTACGTACTGATATGCCCACATCGGGATTCGGGGCTGATGGTGCTTTGGATACTGCCTCAAAGGTCACTCCGACTTCATCACAGAGTAATTTGTAAGTATTGATGGAGTGGTCACTGAGCTTCTTGGCGAAAATTCGGCGCAGGAACTCCTCCTTTTCTGAGAGGAATTCCCAAGCGTATGGGTCTGGCGCACGGGGGCTGAGGCGGACCTCTGACGGCTTAATATCGATTCCCAATTTGTCATCTAACGCACGTTAGCCGAGGTGGCCCCAGATACCCAAATCACATACAGATATGTCCAGAGAGCGCTTCCCGGCATCTTTGTCTATATTTCCCACGGTCGACGTTGCTCTGTCTCACTGAAGTCATTTTTTTCTTATTCGATATATTTCACTAAGGTGCTATCATGATACCTCCGTGTCACTTCTAGCGTTTTTCGTATCAACGCGCAGGGCGAAGTCGGTTCGGAAGCTATTTATGGGACTCATTCGGAACCAATCAGTAGGCTCCTCCTCGACCATCACGTGATCTCGAGTCACGACCCGTACCCAGGTTGTAGCTATGACGATGAGGAAACAACCACCGTGGTCATATGGGCCATATGACGCCTGCCTGACTATGAATTCAGCACTATAGTGACCGAAATAGATATTTTTCATTCTTCTGCATGATTAGACAAGCTCGTAAGAAGGCTCAGATTGCCCTTCTGTGCGAGGGAACCACACTTGAGACGCATGCTGCGTGAGTGTCTTCCGTAAACCTAGCTTCTCGTCAGCGCTATCATAAGTGACGAACATCCAAAATTAGCCTGGGTGAAGCAGAATTAGAGTCATCTAAGAGTATCAGCAGAATATAGCACAATATGCTGACCTCAGACGTCGTTCCTTCTGCCTAACCAATAACCTGCCGATTCTTTGCGATGACCCTTGCATATGGTTGTAGGGTAAGAGGTGACCAAGAGGACAAATGCAAAGGTGCCATCACATCAACGGTCCTAAACCCCTTCCAACATTAGGAACATCCATCTACAGCTCTACTTATAGCTCACTTATTATACGTACGCGTCTTACAAGATAAACCTTGAGGTCATACGGGGCCTAGTGGTCTATCACATCCACCCTACGGCGAATCAGGACCAGTCCCAAGGGAATGGGACACGAACACGAGGCGGCAACTCATAGATTGCATACGCGGTAAGCATCAAGCACCCCTGATATAGGGTAGCAGTTACAATCAGCGGTTGGAGGTGAAAACCATGCCCAATGCGCCGCGCGGCTTCTTTTCCTAGACCACTTGGCATCTCACTCAATATCACCCCAAGGCGCAGCGACAGGCCACAAATAATCAAAGAGATCTTGCTGCTCTAATTCCCTTGCATCAAGGTACAGTCCAATGCACCAGACATTCCAGAATCCGAGCCAAGATCGGAATCTCCATCGCTATCACAGTCAACCTCATCTAAATCCGTTTACTCCTAGAAACTATCACTATTTAAAAGACTCATGCCTACATCGAGTCTATAACAGCTCTTCCACACGGTCTTCGACAAACAGATTCGAGCCCCTTAATCACTACTACCTATCCTCTCAACAAACAACTATACCCTCCACAACATCATCAATGGCTGCATCCAGCTATGAATTTGCTCCCTCCGCCACTCCTTTCGGCCGTTCCGGCTACAACTAGCCAATCGATCAAAACTGTCAACATGGAGGCTGTCGCAGCTGCGGATACATGGTTATCTTTGAAAGGAGTTACCGAATTGAGAAATCACAACCACGTGGCGCCAATCCTCACAGTGTCTATCTGTGCCTATGGCTTATGGACACATCCTTGTACCTTAACAACTGCCTGTCATTGTCCTGTCATTGTCGGTTGGGGGGGAATCCAGGGGTAACCGGCCAACTTAGCAAAGCCTCAATGGTGTACATATCCCTTGATTGCGCTTAGCCGGGGTGTAACACACCAACAAATTGAATTGCTTCCAACATGTATTGCGTGTCAATTGTGACGGCGAAAGATTCCCCATGGCCGAGATTTATGCCAGATTTGGCAAACATCATGATCTAAAGTGCTTGCAGAGGATCTTTGGTGGATAACCCCTGGCTAGTCCGACGCTGACGGGTTGCAATGGGTGGGGTATGACGGCGTCGATCATGGCGACGCAGTCCGCCGTTGCCTACACTACACCGCGCAAGAGCAACGGGAGAATGAAGTGGGCGAAAGTACGAGGGTCAGCGACAGATGACCACAGGAAGAGTAAGCTTTGGGTGGTGGTGCTTCTTCATGGAATGACACGTCGGGTTTCGAGATTATTGCTTGCCGTGCATCAGTAACTTCCTTGCTTCGGAAAGAATTCCGCCCCTCCAATTTACCAGACTAGAGTTGGAGGAGATTACCGTTCGGAAGACCCGGAATTATTTCCCGGGGCACACATGATCAGAAGCCAAACTCTCTTCGGGGCCTGATACAACCTTTTCTCAAACCTTAATGGCAGCCTGAAGCAGCTTTGGAGATCACGAGGTGAGGGTGCAAAGGGGCAGCATGGGAACCAAAAGGGTGCGCTGCACGATATCAGGTGATCTATCAACTATGTGGGGTTAAGGCCCCTTCAGGCACACGGAGGACACAACGTTGCCATCGGCGGGGCGAACAACAAGGAACTAGGCCTATCTGAAGAAGTGGTTTGCTTTGATACGGGGGGTGGCGGCGGTGACCTGTCAGAAATTGACCTGAGCAAGCCCGAGGCTTCGGGGAACTGAAGTTCGGGGAACTGAAGTTTGGCAATCAAGAACAATATGACATGTGAAAATTGTTCGTCAAGTGCCGGCGCTCGCATCATCCGGGGCGCCGGGCTACCCATCCATCACAAATGTTGGTTCCCCACACGGTCTTATCCCCGCCTTTAGTTTAGCGTGGGTGGAGGACAGGGCTCTCCATTGCCTCTTCAGCCACTCTGCAATCCTTGTTCAAACATCCCTTGACAGATTGTCAGCCTATCGCGTTGCATTGACGTTACGCAGGGTTGCATTTCCGTGCAGTCGGTAACGAATGGGCTCACTGCCTCCAATGCTTGCGGCTCCGCTTGCGAAGGAGGGTTACGCGGTTTTATTTCAACGACAGCCTTCATCACGGACTCCACCTCTATTGGGCATGATGCTTCTCATTAAACTGTGTTGGTGTTTTCGTTTATCCATTTGCCTAAAGTAGATGTACTGAGGGTTTTAAGAGCAACTATATGCATATTACCAAGAACATCGTTGTGTGTCATCAGAGCAGAAGCCGACGTCTAATGCGGATAGGAACAGGCCGATCAAAGGCGTGAGACCCAAACGGAAGAACCCTGTGGTGAGACCCAATTTTCCTCGCCTCATCCGGCGCGCAGAGCTGGACGTCAAAATTGTGAAGCACAAAGACTACGGAAGTGAGGATCGTTTGTTTTGCAAGTGCCTCTCCTGGGCACCTACTGGCACCCCCCCCAAAGGGGAACCAGTGGCCTTGGATTCCCTTCGTGACAAGCTTTGCCCCACGGTCATCACTAGCAGACCTCGGAGGTACCCTCCCAGCCGGCATCTGGTGGCTCAGGTGCTCCTTTCTCGTGGGACCGCTCAGAGGCTCATTTGGGTATTGTAGGAACCGCTCCGGCCAAAAGGTGTCCACAGGATATTGTGAGCCACCGCCAGGCAAGGATCCGCCTGTGTTCCAAAATGAGTCATCCAGCCCACTAAGCCAGGCAGGAAACAAGATGGGTATGTTCGCCCCAAACTCCCAGCCACCGGGAGCGTACATCTTGACCGTCGGCTTCCGGCCAACTGAACTGGCAACGCGCAGGCGGAGAGTCTCGCGATAGATAGAGTTCAAAAGAGGCTGATACTCTAGATCATCCATACTGATGAAACCTGATCCATCGAGGCTAGTTTTGGAAAGCTCTGCTCTCACACGCTCCGCGATGCCATCATCCAGTAGGAGATGGAGCATCATCCAAGCGACGGCAGGTATGGTGTTGGCAAACGTTCTGTTGGATGGTTGTTAGCTTAGGTGAGTCAGGCTTAGGGTTGTGGTACAACTGACGCGAAAAGAAATCCGAGCATTGCGGTGTCCACACCGTCCTCTGAGAAGCCCAGATCTAAGAATCGACCAAGCATTGTCCGGACGTATTTAGATCCCCAAACTGGGTCGTACTCGGCGCTTTGCAGGATGGGGTCGTCCAACCTCCGAGTTCTTTGGCAAGAGACCCTCCATTGCCGCAAGCTTTTCAGGATTCTATCACGGGCCCGATAGGATGACATTGAGAGCCACCTAGGCAGCCCAAGAGAGATGATTGGAAAGGCATGGTAAAAATTCCAAAAGTCTTCATTGAGGCTTGGGCATGTGGTGAATATATGCTTCCCGTACAACGCCTCGACTTCACTGCGGAAGATTGTGGTCACCACAAAGGTGTACAAGTCAGGAATCACAGTCCAGTCGTCGCTGATTGCAGTTCGTTGGAGCATCTCTTGCTTGAGGTTTCTGATAAACCGGTTGACAATGGTATTGAGCCCTGGGCCTTGGAGATACAACACGAAATCTCTCCTCTGGTGTTCCATGATTCGGCGGCTCGGATCCGGATGGGATGTTGAGAAGCCCAGTCGAGCCTCTGCTAGAGATATGTTACTATGCTCAAATACTCTGAGATCTGCATCGTGCAGACCAAAGAAATTTCGCAAGGCGGAAAGAAGACTTGGTGTTGGGACGACTTCACGGCCACCTCTGAGCAGCCAGGCGACCTGACTGCCTGGGGACGCCAAGTAGAACCGACTACCCGGGAGCAGGACTTGAATGGGGGCATGGCGCAGCGTAAATCTATGGGGCTTAGCGGCTGCTTGCTTTCTACCTGCATTGAGCACTTACAGGAGTTGCCGTAGAAACGACTCTGGCTGAGCAATCATTGACAAACCATGGCCAATGAAGGGTAGACGGCCATGAGCAGTGACCGGCTTTTGGCAGTGTGTGCCAGTCAGAGAGTTGTGATGTTTGATTTTGAGAAACAGTAGAACAAGAAGACTTCCAAGAACGAACAGACTAATGTAAGGCCATCGGTCGAATCTTAGTGCCGAGACGGTAGTTGGGGGAGGTATGTAGAGCTGGGGCGAGGCCTGGTCGTGCATGATGCTTGTTTTTTTCAAAGATGAGTGAGTCAATCAGAGTGAGTTGGATATTTCATGAGCGAACATGGGACAAAAGGCTAGATGCCAACAAGTTAAATTCAAAATAGACGGCCTTTTCCTATCTTGAGTAGGCGCCCATCATAGTGAGCCCATAAGACCATGGAATGACGCTATTCTCACAACGGAATCAACTCCGACTATCGTCAGATGGACCTCGAGAGCCGCGGAAAGCGGGATGCAACGGAGAAGGTGGCCGCTTACCTGTGAACAAATACTCTATTTCTAGAACTGATCAGTCATATGGTCTGATTAACTGTGTGACTAAAGTGAGGGTTTCATCGCATTAGTGAGTCTGGTGACTTTGGTGCTTATTAGGATTATTCGAAAAAGGTCAGAGTCTACTGAAAATCAGGGAGAGTGCGGAATTAGGTTGCAGCCTTCTCCTTTGCATCTGACACCTAGGCCGGTCACGCATCGTTCTGGTGCTCGGCGTTCTTCGTATTGTTTCCACCTACGTTCGAAGCCTCCTTAAGGATATCTCGCGCCTCCAGGGCCTTGGTAGCCCATGCAATGGCAATGGAGTAGAGAGCTAATAAAGCCACGGTGAGCGGTGCGCTTCTGTACTTTTTCATTCCTATCTCAAATCATTTCGGTCTGTACACTGGAAATTGATCGCCATCCTTATCCGTCTGCACAGCATTATGCGTTCATCCAAGAACACCAACACCAAATCGGAGCTTCTGCAGTCCCTCCGGGCGCGCTTCAGCCAAGCATCAAACCAGCAGCAGGAAATGATCAGTGAAGTGAGAATCGAAAACTGCATCGGGTTCTCCAAGGTCCCCCTTGGCATTGCTGGCCCGCTGCGCGTGGCTACCCCGGCGTTCACGGACGACATTTACGCACCACTCGCCACATATGAAGCGACACTAGTGGCAAGCTGTTCTCGAGGATGTAAAGCCTTCAACGCTTCCGGCGGCATACGCGTCGAGACCCTTAGCAACGGCATGTCTCGAGATCCCGTCTTCATCTTTGCCAACCCCGGCCACGCTGCTGCCTTCGCTAAGGCCTTGCCAACGATGCAAAACTCATTCGCTCGATGGGCAGAGGAAACGAGCAAGCACTTGAAGCTTCAGTCCTTCAAGCCCGCTCTGATAGGGTCTCAGGTCCATATCTTTTGCAGCTACGACTGCGGGAGTGCGGCCGGGCAAAACATGGTCACCAAAGCCACGCAATACGCTTGCGACATACTTCGGAAGTTGCTAGCGGATAAGTACCAGATCCAAGACTTCTTAATCGAGGGGCAATTAGCATCTGATAAGAAACCGTCCTGGGGCAACGTCATGAACGCCCGAGGCGTCGAGGTCTTTGTCTGGGGGAAGATCACCCCGGCGGCCTGCCAGTCCGTGCTCGGATGTACTACAGAGCGCCTATACAGGGCCCAGCAGACCCTAAAAGAAGGGGGCATCCGGAACGGCCAGTTCGGTTCCAACATCAACACGTCAAACGTCATTGCGGCCATTTTCATATCGACGGGACAAGACCCGGCCAGCACGGCAGAGGGATCTTGGAGTCACCTGACCTCAGAGCTCGATCCAGAGACAGGCGAGTTGACAATGAGCCTCTACTTTCCGTCGTTGCCGGTCGGGACGGTTGGTGGCGGCACTGGATATCCGATGCAGAAGGAGGCGCTTGGGATGCTTCGGTGCGGCGCTGATGGGCCGGGGGACAAGGCTGAACTCGCCGGGATCATTGCTGCGTTTGCTCTCGCGTTGGACGTTAGTACGAGCTCAGCCATTGCCAACAACACTTTTACGGCTAGTCATATGCGCCTAGCACGTGGTGAGGTGGCGGCAAATTTGTGATGCTTGCTGGTCGATTTTCTATTGATAGAACCTGGCATATTTATCGGAATTTCTCTCAACCTCTTTTCATCTTAGTCAAACACGTGTGATCAAGTCTTGGGCATACAGTAACGATGAGGACTATCACATGCCAACTCGACTCTGCTTTGATTGAGGACCCTGGTGGCCAACGTAGCCGTAACAGGTTGGTTTACCGAAGCACATCTAGTTCGCCAAGGTCGCGATATAAGTGCCATTAAGCTCCATATAACGAAGGAGGTGACCGCTTACCTGTGAGAATACTCTATTTCTGGAGCTGATCGGTCATATGGTCTGATTGACTGTGGGTGAAGTGAGAGTCTCACCCGCATTAGTGAGTCTGGTGACTTTGGCCCTTGTTAGGATGAATCGAAAAGGGTCCGAGTCCAAGGGAGAGGGTGTGATTAGGTTGCAGCATTCTCCTTTGCATCCCACCTCTAGGTCGACCACGTATAGTTCACGTGCTCGGCGTTCTTCGTATTGTTTCCCCCTACGTTCGAACCTGCCTTAAGGATAGCTCGCGCCTCCCGGGCGAGGAGTGAAACATCAAACTATACAAACCCATTCCACAGCGTCGCCAATTGATCGATCACGCACCGAAGCACGCCATGGTCCTGGAAGCGAATACAAGACAGCAGCCGTCGGCCTTTGACTCTAGTCGGGCCGCGGACAACTATCGGTTCCCAGGATCCACGACAAGAGCTTGGAAACCCACTTCTCCGCAGATTAGGATGATGATTATACTCTCCTTACTGGCCTTCATGGTGGCGCTTGACTCTTGCATCATAGTCACTGCTCTCCACGTACGTACAATTTTGCCTCGCGATAGCGCCCAAAACACTCTTTCTGACTATACGAGGCCATCGCTTTCGATCTCAAATTGACGACCAATGAAAGCTTCTGGGTTGGCACTTCTTTTCTGCTCAGTAGTGCTGTGACCATGCCGTTTGTTTCGAGCGCGAGCAACGCGTTTGGTCGCACAAAGTCCCTCATTACCTCGGTTGTGTCATTCACCTTGGGAACAGTCTTCTGTTGTCTGGCTCACTCCTCTCCTCCTCTTCTCATTGGTCGTGTATTCCAAGGTATTGGTGCCGGCGGGATCATGAGCCTCACGTTGATGATCTATGCCGATATCGTACCTCTCCGTGACCGTCCGAAGTGGTACGGTGTTGTGTAAGGCTCTGTTGCATGTTCGAATGTTATGAAGCTAACCGAGATGGAACTAGACTCGCTTCATGGGCAGGTGGAAACTGCACTGGTCCTGCACTGGGGGGGCTTATTGCCCAGAAGACAACATGGCGATGGATTTTCTATGTCATGTTTCCGTTCTGTATTCTGGGAATCACGGCCATACCTTGGTTCTTCCCAAGGGAGCACAGTTTGAGGAGCGAGCAGCGGGTCGCAAGACTCGACTGGATAGGAGGTGTCTTCTTTGTCTCATCGACGACACTGTTTCTCATCTCCATCTCTTGGGGTGGTGTCCAATTCGAATGGAGCAGCGCCGGCACTCTAGCCCCCCTATGCTTGGGAAGTGCTGGTCTCGTTTGGACCTGGTTCTACGAGCAACGTTGGGCTGAGAACCCCGTGCTACAGCAACGTCTCTTCACCAGCGCCAGCCAACTTTCAACCTACATATGTGGCTCCCTCCAAGGCATTGTGGTATGTGTATTCAAAAGGCGCAAGAATTGTATTCTAATGTTCACAGCTCTACGGCCAACTGTACTACATACCATTCTACTTTACATCAGTGAAGACATACTTGCCCCTCAAAACTGGAGTTGCAACACTGCCTGTCATGCTTATCGCTGTTCCGAGTTCCATCGTGGCAGGTGTTTTCGTCACCCGAACTAAGAACTATAGACTTCCAATATGGCTAGGCTGGATGCTTACTGCCGTTGGCTCCGGACTAACTCTGCTTTTTGACACGAACACTCCGACATCCGAGTGGGTCGCCATCCTTGTGGTTATTGGGTTTGGCCATGGCGCAGTTCTGAACGCGCAGAGCTTCGCCACTCAAGCTATGTGCAAACACGGTGACGAGACTCTAGCTGCTGCAATGTATGCCTTCACAAGGCAGTTCGGCATGGCCTTAGGAGTTGGCATCGGCGGGTCTGCCTTCCAAAATGCCATGAGTCTCAAATTACGGCAAATGAATTTACCTACAGAGCTTGCTAAGGATAGCGAAGCATACGTGGCGGAATTACACAAACTACCTGAGGGAAGCACCCTAAAGGGTCAGATCTTTGAGGCTTACGTGTTTGGCTTCAGGGGAGTATATCTGTTTTTCACATGCATCTCTGGATTGGCATTTCTGTTGAGTCTGCTTATGAAGCATTTTGACATGGATCGAGAGGTTGATGAACAACGCGGGTTGAACAGGAGCATTAGTCTTACACGCCGCCCTTATATATCGCCTCCGATGCCTCAGTATCTCGAGATTGGGTCAAGGGATGGATTGTTGGATCAAATCGCCGATCCGCCTTCTGCTTTAATGATACGAAGAGCACGGGCCTAGTTTACCAGCAATTATCCGTAATCATTCTAGACCGCATCAAAAACTTCATAGAATTATCACATCGCAAGAACCAAAGGCCGCAACCTATAGAGAAAACTAATCAAAACGCAATCAGCGGAATACCTTGTATGA
>WXYL01000442.1:0-19457 GCA_010015875.1 Fusarium haematococcum
TTAAAGTAATCCTTACTAGTAATTAATTAAAAAACCTATATAAAGAAATATATATAAAGCTTAAGTTTATTAGAAATAAAATAATAAATTATATTAATAAGAAAAGAATTAAGGGATTAATCTTCTTAGAGGAAGATATAATTTATTTTATAATAAAAAATATTAAAATAAAATAATAAAATAAAAAACTTAATTATAAATATATTAGATTATATAAAATTAAATAAAAAATCTTAGAAAATAACTATTATTCTTAGACTTTATTCCACCCAAAATAGGGATCAAAGTATCTCAGTTAATATCTTAATAATTTCAATAATAAAGGCTCTATACCCAAAGCCTAAGGTCTCAATGGGCTTAAATCAATAAGGTTTATCTATATAATCATCGATAGCTTTAATAACGCGCTAAAACTAGCTCTATTCATAATAAACAGGTTGCATCTTAACCAGCTAAAGAGGTTAAAATCTAACCCCTTCACGTAGCAGCTCTCCCCTCCAACGTCAACCTTCTGATTATCCTTGCAATTCTCGACCACTCAAAGAGGCTAAAATCTTAAAGGATTATACTTCTGTTATCCTCGTCAGAGGTAATTTAACCACAACCAACAATAACTAACTAGTCAACCAATCTGCGACCGGCTAACTAATTAATAATATATTAATAACGAGATCGCAATAGCTACTTTCTATAGAGACCTTTAACTAAATGATTAAAGCAACGCGGCTAATACCTATCGGCATAACTTCTAATATAATTAAGATAACCTTGCCGAGGCGGTCTATAAGCTTTGCAAGGGCGTTAAAAGCACTTATAATAGGCTATAAAAAATAGTATTAAATAGAGCCCTTCGGAGCATTAAGTTAAGCATAGAGCTTAGCTAACTAGCGTAGGTTAAACTCGCGATCTTTAATTATAATATCTTTCTTCTTTTTCTTAGCCTCTTTTTACCTAGTTATAATACTAATAAAAGGTTTAATTTTATTAAAGAAGAGCTTTTTTTATTAGAGGCTCTTAAAAGGAAGCTAGAGGAAAGGGAAGATCTTATTAGCAGAGATATTATATTCCTCGAGGACTTATAAGATAATAACTAATATAAAACGTGGCTTATAACCCTTATTATTAGTATTAATACCTTTCGTAACGCTAAATAAGAAGATCAAAGAAGTCTTATAGCTAGCTAGGATCTGGCTATATAGCTATAGGCGCAACTATATTAAGAAATAGAGGTTATTGGCGTTATAGGTTTACTCGGAGGGATTGGTTCCTAGAGTCGGCGTTAGAGTTTTATAAACCTAAAAAGTATTAGCGCCGGACTCGGCGGTAGATAGAGGTCTATAGGTTTAATTAATTAAACCTATCTGGTTAAATATATAATATGTATATCTTAGCTTATATGAATATATAAATAATAGTAATTTTAATAGTAATTTTAATAATAATAGAAAATAACTATAAATTAGACTTATTATTAAAAATTAAACTTTACTTAATTATTTATATTTTATTACTTAAATTAATAAAAAATATTATTTAAGTTAAGACTAATAATAAGCCTAAAATAAAAGTTAATAAACTAGAAGAATATATTATAAAAATTATCCTTAATATAAATAAAATTAATAATAAAATAATATATTTTATTAAATAAAAAGACTACTTAGACTTAGAAAATATATAAGAACCCCTAGAATACCTTATTAGTATATAATGCCTTTTAAAGGACTTTTATTAATAATATTAAAAGAAGGAATAAAAATAATATTTTAATTAATAATATCTATAGTACCTATGAGTTATATAGCTATTATAGCCTCTAATTCTACCTTCTTAGCCTTATCTAACTTATCTAATAAGTTTAGACCTTAATATACTATCTCTATACCCCGCTTATAAATTTACTTCTTTTAGCGATATAGATATATTAAGCGGGAAAGCCACTTATTTACTTATTATTATAGGGTAATTAATTCCTTCTTAGCTCTCTCCTCCTTAAGCTTAAGATAATACTTTTTAGCTATAAGGCGGGATATTATTAAATAAGTTAGCGGGAAGGAAGCACTAAGCTAAATTATGCTTATTAGTAGAAATTAATACCCTTAAATTATTATAAGCGCGACCTTAATAAATATATTTTAAGTAATAAGATATACCCTTAAGTATCTTATATTATAGCTACTTCTAGATATAATATGAATAAGGTATAACTTTAAAACCTATTTTTTTAATTAATTTAAATAATTAATAGTAATATATAATAGATTAAGATTTTACTTTTAATATATTATTAATATTATTAGAATATTTAAGGAAGAAGGTTTTAATAAACTAGGAAAAGTTAGGCGATTAACTTTATAGGCCTTAAAAATAAGACCTAGTAAAAGGGAGATATTATATTATAACCTAATAAAAAACTTATTATATAACTAAGGAAGACCTTATTATTACCTACTAATTAAGATATAATCACTATAGAAATATAAGTAATTATAATAATTACTTTATAATTACTTATAATTATTTATATAATTACCTTAATTAATACCCTAAGGATAATAATTAAGAAGGACTCCTTAAGTATATAAAATACGCTTATTATACTTTCTTATATAATAGCTACCTTAGTTATTAATATAACTTAGTTATACTTAATACCTTTAAGTATATTACTAGATATGACTTATACCTTATTTAAGATAATGCTAGTATCCCCTCTACTAATATAAACTAGTACGACCGGTTTATTTCCCTTTAGGACCTATACGATCGTCATAGCTCCCACCGGGTCACTCCAGGGATGTCTGCCCAATTAAGATGCAAGAATGAAAGGTATATTATTCCCTACCTAAATTAGCCTATAATAGATGTCCCAACAATATTTTAGGTTATAAATCGCGACATCACACTGCTCACACCCCCAAATTGATCAATGCTTCTTCTTCTTTAATAGAGGCCTCTTTTTATTATTGCTGACCGGCTGTTATCTTCTCTGATGAAGCTGCTATTATCATATGTATTGAGAGCCTCGCCCGGTATTACTTAAGAACTCATAGATGACTTTGAAATGATTTATACGACGATTTTGGCGAGAATAACGTATATGATAAGCGAGTGCACCGGATAAGTGAGTGCACCACTTTGAAAGTTCTTAGGATTTATACTCTAATTTTTAATCTCTTTAAAAAATTCTCTAAAATTATAGAAAAATCTTAGAAGCTATAATTTTAAACTTTAATTATATAAAATGAGAAAAGTATTTATCATTTTTTATAGATTTTTTAAAAATCCCTTAGTAAGATAGTTTAGAAAAAACTTATTCGCACTATATATATCGCTATTTCTTAATAAATAGATTTTTTTTAAAAATACTAAAAAATCATTTTTAGATATTATATAGAGTTATATTTATAGAAATACTCTTTTTAACTTCTTAGCTATTTTATAGCTACTTTTAGAGATTTAGGATTTTATAATTTTAGGTTATACAGTATGCTAGTGCACTTACTTGTCCGGTGCACTCGCTTATTATGTACGTTAGTTAATGATGTGTCGGATACGAGGTGGTAAGTTAAGATGAATGATAATCTCAAGATGGAGAACGGATTAGTGATTAATTCAACTCTCTCCCTTCGTCTTCGTCCTTCCTCGTCCTCATTATATTCGACGAGACGAGGCTATGATACGAGACCTGCCGGACCTGCAACAGATCTGCAACACCACTCTGACTCTTGTGTTGCACTCGTGTGACAATCTGGGTAGAGGCATATGCAACATGATGCATCTTTAGGTTCCCCTCATGTACTCATATGGAGAAATAGGGGTTAGGGATAACAGTGAGTTCCGAAAACAAAATCATATTAGAATAGAGAAAAGATAATATGAATAATAGAGCAAGAAAAATATAATGAAATAAGACTAGTCTTATATTTTTTACTATCTTATAGAATAAGTTATAGTGGTTTAGAATATTAAATAAATTAAAGTTTAATAAGTTAGTCGCTAATATAAGAAAGTCTTAGCTTATATTTAATTCAATTAGGTATAGCATGAGGCCTACTTAAAAGTCTTAGCTCATGTTTAATTTAATTCGGTATAGCGCGGCGGCTTAGCTAAGCAGGTCTCTACTTTTAGACGGGTTAGAGCCTAAGCCATAGAAATTCAAGAGTATAGAATGCCTTTTAGCTAAAAGAATTTAGCCCTAAGGTTAGTCTTATTAGGCATAATAAAATCTATTTATTTAGTTAAAAGAGGATAATATTATTACTACCCACGGCGGGCTAAAAGACTATTAAGCTCTAAGTTAAATAAATAGCTAAATAATAGACCCCTAGGGCTATATTGCGCGGGAAGTGTTTTTATTATATTATAATAAAGCCCTAGTGAAAGCGTTTTTTAATATATAGCTAGGTTAATGCTTAGGCGTATCGCAGCATAGGCGACTATAGATTACTACGGCGGGTATTTTAAATACTCGGGTAAGTATAACCTATTTTTAAGACTAGCCTTCCCTTAAAAGTAAACTCAAAAGAGAGAGGAAAGGAACTCTCTATTTAATAACTTTAAATAAGAATATATAAATATTATACTAAATGTTATTAAAGGCAGGTAACCTAAAAGGAAGCTATGGTTTTTTGCTTTTTCCTCTAGTTATATAATCTATAAGTCTGGCCGGTATACGTTCCATGTCTTTTATTATTATAGACCCCTTTTTTAGTGTAATTATAGTAAAGATTAAGCGAGATAATATCTTAATTAGTCCCGAGACGTTATAATTGACCTAGAAAAGCGGCGTCTAAAGAGGAGTAAGCAGCCTAGAAACATACTTTGCAGCGTATATAATCATAGCGATACTACTAATAATAATATTAGTAAGCTATTAACCCCTATTGCGCGCTAACTAAGTCATAATAAGTATAATTTATATATTATTACTATTATTAACCTTATTTACCTACTATACTATTGATAATAGATCTAGTTATTAGCCTTTACTTAGAGCCTTATCTCTAAATCCCCCTACCGCTCAAGGATCCACTAGCGGCTAAGCCTATATATAACTAAAACTACAATAATAATAATAAACCAAACAAGGCCGCAGCGGGTCTAGCTAGAGCACCGTATAGCCCACCACCTATGGGGGATAGCGAGCTATATAATATGCTATCTTAGTATTACTTAGCTAAGGAAGAATAGAGTTAGTCTGGCTAGGAGATATAGGACCTCCTGTAATCGGTTAAGAAAAGCCTTTATATCTTAATATTACTAGTCTAAGGTACCTATCTATTATTTTATTCTAACTTCCTTGAAGTAGTATCTTAAATCTCAGTTAGGGCCTATTAACCTAATTTTAAATTATAGCTAATAATAATATTAATACTACCGTTAATAATAATAATAATAAATGTAAAGATAATCACGGATTTATTAATTATCCTTATTAAAATAAGCCTATTCCTAAAAACTTAATCTCTATACTTAAAAAGTACCTTACCTAAGAATAAATAACGCATCTAAGCTACCTAAGCGAAGAATATAAAGTAGATTATAATAGCCTAGTTAAAATTAGTTACTACTACTTATATAACTCTCTAGAAGATATTATTATTTAGCTAGATAGATTAATTAATAGCGATTATAATTATTACCTACTCCTATATATCACTAATCCTTTTTTTAACCTTCTTAGTTATACCTCTTAGCTAGAGAATCTCTATTATAGCGACCCTCCTTCCGATGCATAATAGCCTATATACTCGCACTATTATAATTTCTAAGTAGCTTATTAAATTACTCTTAAAAGATCTTTAAGTAATAGTATATTATTAAGTCTTTACCTCCTAACTAGATATTGCCTTACTTAGCCCTTTATAGATAACTTTATTTAAAAGACTTATAACCTTAAGAGTATTTATAGTTTTCCCTTTTTCTTAGCTATTACTAAGTTAGGTATCTAATAATACCTATAACCCTATGTTATCTTTAACTATACTAATAATATATATCTTAGTATTAATATCCTAAGTAGCACTTTTTATTAAAATAACTCTTACCCCTAGGAAACTTACTAGTAATAATAACCCCTATATTATATCCCTAATTATTACTTAGGATAAATCTAAGGATTAATTAATATATTTATCTAGGTATTTTTCCTAGCTTTATGCTCTTATTATATATATAATAACCTATATATATAGACCTCTCTCCCTAAGGAATAATATATGCTTTAGTATAAGTAGATCTTACTATTAGTAATTATTATAGTAATTTAAGACCTAAATATCCTTTAATATATACTAAAAAGCTACTAAATCGCCTAATCTACTTCGCGGGCCTAGTAAGAGAGTATCTTAACTAAGCGCCTTAATAAGGGAAATAAGAATATTAGCGTCTTTAGCTAAGGCATTAAGAGTAATGCACTCTCCTATATTATTTAATATAGATACCTTAGGGCTATATAGCAAGGGGTTTAATTATGCATAGCGATATTTCCCTAGTTCACTAGTATTTAACTTTATATAAGGGCTAAGAACTTAAAACTTACCTATATATATCCTAATATTACTTAAACTATTAGCGACTAATATAACTAATAGAATGCCGCTATTAATAAGAGATTCCTTAATCCTAGTAATACCTATGTTAATATTAGCTATTAATATACTCCTCAAACTAAGTCTACCGCCAAGGCTAATATGCTTCTCTAGCGGCGGTATTATTTAAGGCGCCTCTAGCGGTAGTAATAGGCATAGAGTTATCGCTATAATGCCCCGGGCCTTACTAAATAAAACCCGCTTGAGCCTTTAGAGCTAATTAAGTCTAGCGTCATTGCCCTCTGCTAAGCCGAGTACCTATAGGTTATAATACGCGACGTAGTTAATATAACTATTACGCCTACGCATAAGAGCCATAAGGTTCTTAAAGGCCTCCTATATAGCTAGTTTTATAATCTCATTAAGATTCTATTTAATACTACTAGCTAATATCCGTTTTAGAATCCCTAGCTTAAGAAGATAGCCCTAGACTTATTATACCTAGTTAACTATAAAGGCTCTACCCATAGGAGTTATACTAATTAAGCTTCTCTTAAGCTTATATACCGCTTAAGTAAGCTTCGCGTTAAAGCTAGCTTAGTTCTAAGCGGTAAAGATAGCATTCTTATCTCGTTTACCTATGGGATTTAAGCTAAAGATTATATATCTTAGGCGCTCTTTTAATATATCCTCCCTTACTTAGCCTCTTCCTAGATAGCGGCCTAAGCTAGTTATTATTAGGCATCTGCTAGCTAGGAGCTACCTTTCTTTACTATCTAATTAAGAACTATAGCGCATTTCTTATATAATAATATTAATAGGTATTACTTTCTCTTTAAGTATATTAAGTCTTAGACTAGCCCGAGGTATTCTTTGCCTAAGACTATTATTATAGTAGTAGTACTTTAAAGCCTATGTTTTAATATATTTAATATTATCGCCAAGGAGTCTATATTATAGAGAGATTAATAGAAATTAACCTAATAGGATATTAAGGTCAAGTAAGAGGGGCTTAGTCTTTATAAGACCTTGTAAGACTATAGCCTTAGCTAGTAGCTCTTAGGAAAATTTAACTAAGATAATTAGTGCTTTAAAGGTAATATCAGTGATTAACTTATTGCGGGTAATAATATTTTATAGCGTAATTATAGTTATTAATAAAGGGTTATTTAAGATATCTATAACGTCTATACACATATATAATAGGCCTAGAAATAGGCTTAGCTCTATTTCGTCTAAGAGCTATTAACTAATTAGTCTATCTAGCTTAAGTACTTATATAGCACTGTTATTAAGCTCTTCTAATGTGATATCTAGCGTGCAGCTAAGAAGAGTCTTAAGTAAATAACCGGCTCTAATCTTACTAAAGAGGCGACTACTAAATTCTCTAAAGCTAACCCCCCGGCGTATTATTATAAGGTCTTATAGGACTTATTCCATAACCGACGCCGGAATGTCAGCCATATTCAACCTTATCTCCTAGTAGGCAATAAGATCCGCTCTCTAAATATATAAAACCTCGTCTGCGACTTACTTAGATTTAACCTCTATAACAGGCGACTTAGATAGCGAAAAAGCCTTAAATCTACTCTTTACTATATTGCTACCCAATATAACATCGAGCTTATAAGTAATATGCTAGGGCATATAGAGGTATATCATTAGTTATAAAGCTCGGCCGCCTCCTCCTACTCACGCATTAGATCCTCTCCTAGCCGTCTACTACTAAGCTTATCTTAACTACGAAGGAGAGCTATAAGAAAGACCTTAAGCGGCGGCTAATTTAGGTCTCCCTTATTTACGCCACTCCTAACCTCCTGCGTTTATATAACCACTATTTAACGGTACTAATATGCCCTATCGAGGATAAAAAGCGCCAAATTATAATTCGTGACTAGTTCTGCTAAGCCCTGCATGCTATCTCCGCTGAGTGATTTAGACTCTGGGTGGACGCTGGAATCCGACCCTTTTGACTCTCGCTTCTACTGGGACCCCGAAGATCTCCTTCGACGCACTAGTCCCATCCTTTCCGTTAGGTCTTTTAATATCGGTCGAGCCATAGAGCCCTGTAGCAAGGGTAAGGTTTATGCGCTTGCTGAACGAGGCCAGCCGCCGGTCCTCCGAGTGGTGAGCCGCATACGAGACCGCACACTTGAGGAGCCAGACCAACTATTCAGCGATCTCATCCTAGCCGCACAATCGGAGGCCGAATATCAAGAACTTGGGAGCAACTCTGTCACCCAACCCGTTTCTGACTTCGATCTCGATGTGTCTCCTCTCGAGCCGCGCTAAGGGGCAAGCACAAGACCTTACCGTGTTGTGCGTGAGAGAGCCGGGCTCGTTATCTTACCTCAATCGCCAAGAGGAATTAAGCGAGGAGTGTGTACTCCTAAGAGGCCAGGGACTTTTGTTGCTCTTACCCTTGACTACAGTACAAGGAATCAAAGTTAAGGCTTCGCTGGTTGTTGGTTATCATGCTTCTACTATTTAGCTAGTTAGACTTGTGAGAAGTTATCTGACATGCCTGCAATTTGGAATCACGACAAATTTACATTCATCCTCGGATCCACTCTGAGAGGCAGCGAGTATGAGGGGCAAGTCGAGGCACGTATATATAGGAAATCGCCAGCTATTTCAGGACACTTAATAATGAGACGGAAAGCTTGACTAGGCACCTAGGCCGGTGTAAATTGGACTTCTGCGGATGGTGTATCCTCTTTTCAGACGACGGACAGAAACGGCCCTCGGCATACTTGTCTAAAACAGCTGCCGTGCTGGGACTGCGATTCGCGACCACCTAATACGTTCGCGACAATAAGCGTCTCCTCGTTTCTTGTCGCTTTGTTCTTTACATCTTTCCTCCCCCGCCGCCACCGCCGTCCTTGTCACTCCCCGTTTTGATCTTCATTCCTCCTAGGGCCAATCCTCTCACTTGGCAATCAACCTACACTTTCTTTGTGAGCATGGGCGCCTTGCCAATATTGACGTACGCCAATGCCTTGGAACGTGCCAGGCACTCATTGGACGCTTACCGGAAGTTGCCGGCGTCTGACAATATGCTCGGTATACCTCGCCATCTTTGCGTATCATACCCGGCACAGTCTGCGAGTCTACCACGCCAAATTTCGCAAGCAAGGCTCTTTCCCACTGGGGCCACATATCCTAGCCGGTTCGTTCGGGCTGGTACGATATTACACTAGAGCCGTTGAGGGGAATGTGGTACCAGAAGCCCTCGACACCATCGCAGGCTTCGTCCAGGCATTCACAACTCCACGCCTTCCTCTACAATCGAATGATCATATTCTTGGCCGAAAGGTTCGATGCGGGCAAGATTCACTCGAACGCCAAGGTCTACGCGCATGCTGTTTTCCTAGGCGCTATTATCACCATTCATGATTCCGGCCTACCAGCCGGTGTTCCTATTTACATAAGTCTGCAGAGGTAGCAACTGTGACGCCTAACGCGTGTAACTATATACACGGCGTCCGCCATTGATCTAGCTAAAAGCTTTGTGAAGAACTCGAGTAATCCATGTCTTGATCTCACTCTCTATCTAAACTATGATTGCAGAGAGAGTAGCCTGGAGTTGATATATCCCGTGAACCGTGTTGCTGTTGCCGATTCGAAAGTCTCGATCGAGAATATGCTGACGGGAGTTAGCTTAACACTATGAGAGAAAGGCTCAAGAGAAAGCTCACGATTTTAGTCTGCGCATCTACCGCAAACATGAGAGTCTAGACTCCGTCTATAACCTGGATGATAGGAAGGGTGATGATTCGCTCTACGCCGCCACCAAGTCTCATGATGCTGCGTATACTTTTATGCCACGCTGCTATCTAGACGCCTAGCTGGATGTTTGCTGCCTTAATATTGCCGGCGGACGTTTTTGTTTTAATAAACACTGGCGCTGGGCGAGATTTAAGGGGGTAGTACGCCGTTTGGTTGATAGTCGCTGTAGGAGAGGACTTGGTGAACGTTTCGATGAGGGTCTCGAGATCCTCGTCGGGAGCCAGAATGAGCGCAAAGTTAACTATCTTATGGACTGATTTGGTGGCATTTATCTGTGATGGTGAAGCGTTGGAGTCGTAACCAGATATGCTACCCGTATTCGAGAAGCTGGAGCTAGTTTTTTGCGATGAGACCTCGTCGGAAGGCTGGCCAGAGAAGGAAGGACGGAAGGCTAGGACGATTTAGGCCGATATTATCGGCTCGACTCTAACGGAGGAGAATGACGCGAGTTCATAGAGGAGAGGATAATGGACCATAGTGTTCCAGGCCGCCTCGGAGCGATGCAGGTCAGATAACTCATTAGAGAGCTTAACAATCTCCAGGATACGACGATATTTATCAGCGACAGAGCGGTCAGAGGACTAGGTATTTGTTCCGGTACTCTGCGTATTAGTCGCTTCATCCACTTGCTGCCACATATATAGACGAATATCCCTAAGGTTCATGCCTGGGATATCGGCAAGAGTGGGCGGTAGGATCCCCTCGCCGTGCTCTGCCATAACGAGTACATCGTAAAGATCCTAAACATCAAATGGAAGCGCGGCTCCCATATCCATCTCTTTTTTAAACCGCACTGGCCGATCAAGGGTCAACAAGTCAGCCATCTTCCTGTGTTGCTTTGACGGTGATGTACTGCGTGGTCGTTGGAGTGATGAGGCTGACGACCTGGTTGAATGGGGTCGCTGGTCCATTGCCGGCGTTGCGAAATGTGGCCGGGAGGCAAGGACACCCGTAAAAACGGACGTCGGTGCTACCGAGGGGGAGGCAGAAGAGCCGGAATGCCCTGGTGGAGGCCTTTCGCCATGGGAGAAAGAGGGTGCTGGGCTCTCGAAGACATCGTCCGTGGTGTCGACCCTGGTCCCTGGCCGTTGTGGTCGTCGAGGTGTCGTCTCGGGATCGGTGACGATGTCATCGGGAATATCTTCAAGTCGTTGGCGCTTTGACGGACTCGACATGGAATATCTGATGGATCTGCACTTTGCCTTGTTTAGCGATTCGTCGTTAATGTCCGCAATGATTCGTCTCGGCCCCTCGGTTGGGAAAGCGGGATCGTGGGATGGGCTCGTGGTCACAATGGTCTGGATCCACGCGTGAATCGCATCAGGGTGTATTACGAAGGAATTAAAGGTGCTCACGCAAGTGTTGATTGTTGGTGCCGATTACTGTGTCGTGAGAGCTGGGAATCTTGGTGGAACTATTGTTGTGGTTGCCCCTGACGACGAGCAAGGAGAGGCGGACCTTTATTGTTGCAGGCCGATGACCCCATAGGCAACTGGCCCATGGGGAGCACCTGGGTTCGCCGGCCCTGCCATCACTGAAAACCTGACTAAATCTTAGGAGCAAATCCATTGGCCAATCAACTGAGTTTCGTGGTTGAAGCTAAACTTCATTCGAGCTAGCATATCCCAGCTTGGCGCTAAACTCATTTAGTGAATTCACTCGGGGGCTCCGAAGGGGTCTGAAGACCCATTGAAGACGAAAGCCAGAAATGGCCTTGGGAATTATTGCGCTCACATTCATAGCATCGCTCGAGCGGAGCGGGAGAACCAGGGACCCTGATGGGATGATCTACGTTATCTCCTCGCCGGGGAAAGAGAAAACTGTGTCGATCCATTGCCATTTTTTGGTTTTTATAAAAACCCTTGTCGAAGACCCCATTGTCAGCTTGTTTAACCAGCTGCAGCCACAACAACCCCCCAAGCAGGGGTCGAGTCTTACAAGCAGGGCGGACATGAACACACGCCAGATAGATGCCTAATTGCAGGCAGCTGATCATCTTGTGGTGGGGACATATGGGTATCGGACCTTTATTTACGCTTGATCGTCGGGCGGGTGAGGGGATAGGCGACCCCGAGGGCGGGGAAGCGTTTGTTCAGCTTAGCGGGTCACTGGCTGGGTGTGGGAGGGGGTATTTCCTTGACTGCGCGAAGGCATCCAAAGGGTACTTGCCCCACTGCTAGAGCACTATCAAATGCCGCTGCTATCGCAGTTAGATCCTGTTTCCACCTTATTGCACTTGTAGTGAGCGAAGTGGGAGACTAGCCGTAATTGGCCAAGATCCCTGCCTGGTACGGGCTGGATGCCTTCGCGCAGTCAAGGAGATGGCGCAATCGTAAGAAATCGTGGTGGGGCGGTGAGGGGAGAACTGTCGGAACTGTCGACTCGGCCGCAAGTGCCACCGGATTTGAAATTCTTGGCCGTCGTTATACTTAAGGTTGCGCCAGTGGGCAGCTGAAACCATCGCTTACCCTGCACACTTTATCAGATCAAATCGTGACAGGGTAAACCGGCCCGCCCCGTGCTATTCACTTAGTTTACTGCCTATGGTTCTTGATTGAAAGAGACTCCACTATTCTATAGATGGTCTACGCTATCTAGTTGCCCTTAAAGTAAAAAACCTGCTGCTGTATTGTAGGTGTTAGTTGTAACCGAGCTTCCTATCTTACCCCATACGATACGAAGACCATGAGTTGCTTATCTACCAGCAGCAGCCAAGGCGGATAAAATAGGCAGGATGCGATGTTTTCTCAGCCAATGTTGGCAGAAATGCATTGGCGCCTTGCTGCCTGACGCTCAAGCCGACAGCACGCCAAAATAGTCATGCACTTTGCCGTCCGAAGTGCACGTTGCCTTGGTCTCGCCCTTACTGGGGTTCGGGGGCGCGTGATCAGCCGTGCTACCTTTGAGGGGGGCCGAGCGGTGGTCAGTGATCAAACGACCCACTTTGCGTTGCTTAAGACGTGCATCCTGATTGGATCCGGTAGGGAGACCATTCCGTCGTTATTGCAGCCTGACAGCTCTTGGTGTTGTGGATCACTCTTGGTGGTCCGGAGGAATGAGGCCAGACAGCAAGTGGGGCTCAGATCACAGCAGCGTGCCCGCGATTACTAGTGGTAATTGGTACAGTAGCAAATTCCAACCAACGTGCACGGATAAAAAGATGTAGTTTCATAAAGATAATGGAGACAGGGGCTATGTCAGCTGCATGCATTGTAGAATATTATACCGCCGTTTCTATTCGGAGGTTAAGCTTGTATCAGTCTAGGCCGCTGTAGCCTGGGTGCACGGACTAAGTACCGTAATGCTAGAATTACACTCGAATAATAATAGCCAGGACATGTTGAAGTCAACCTACTGGAGACCTGCTTTTAAATAACTAACACCTTATATAAGGATAGATTAGCCTATAAACTAGTCCATGAGAGCGTATAGAAGATAATACCCATTACTGCTCTGCACTGGGAGACTGGGACACTGCTGATTGATTAGCTCCTAGAAGCATAGTGACAAGTTTTCTGCACGGCTGAAATGGCTTGTTGAGGCTTACTCTTTAGCGAGTTACATACTACCACGTGTTAGCGTATGTCTCTGATGCACCAATGAGCCTCTTATGACCTATTCGCAGCTATCACTCTTTTAGGACTGCAGTGCGGGGTCTGTGTACTCCTGTATTAAGATTATGAGGTTCTGCAAGAGTGTTGCCGTTACGTTTTGAGCCCACAAAGTCGTTGACGCGCATGGTTTGAGAAACGCTCGCGTTTTTTCTAGGTAATCCCAATAGGAAGAGGTATATTGTCACCTGGAGTTTCGTCGTAGTCAAGTGGAAGCTGCCTTGCTTGCTGCTTTCTCCTTATCACATTGTCAATTATCTTGTGCTATAGATTACAACGTGTATTGTTACCAATACCGAGCCGTAATTCGCTTGTCCCATGCATCCTGTGGAGGTCAGATAGGTAGCCACGACCTGATCCGGTGTAGTTTGCGCTGCACTGGCGACACAATCCAGCCACCCTTGTGGTGGTGTTGCCTGACTTATGATCTGATCTCGGTGGAGAATTTCCCTTCTGAATTGAAACTCTTTTGCATACTCCGCCGCCAGGGTGCTCCGTCTGAGCTTCCATCTGATCTGGCTGGTTTGGCATATTAGCCCCAGAGCTATTCGAGGCCATTAGCAACTTCGACGAGGCTACTGAGATCTGCTGAGCACTGATGTATAAACTATGTACTTGGAATATATCTATCCGATTACATTCAATCTTCAAGTTCAAGTGCTATTAAAGGAAACATTAAGCTGCGGTATTCCCCCTCTCAACAGGTACAAAAAAATCAAAGGCTATTTATATAATACAACCCTTTTTCCATAAATAAGCTATGTTGCTCTTTGTCGGTTGGCGCTGTGTTATACTAGCTGAAATCACAAAGGTAGCAAGGGTGATGGGGATGGTGAAAGAGAAATAGAGAACAAATCTGTCTGGCTGATTGAAACCGAGCGAGCGTTAGACTCTTAACTGATTCCTTACCATGCATCATAGCCAGCCCAGACAGCTATCCCACTATTCAACAGGGGGAGTCAAGGTTAACAGGGAGTAATGTATTATTAATACCACTATTAAAGTTTCAGCCAGCCACATCCAGAGTCTAGACCTCTCGCTATGTAATCAAGCCCTGAAAGCCTAAGTTGCAATTGCTTACTAGAAACATCAAAATACGCCTCGCCCTAATTACCCCTCACTTTTACGTGGAAACGAAAGGCATATTAATATTAGTACGATGCCGTCCTCAGCCGCATGAATTCAACGCCATTTTTTTATTCCGAATTACCTTGCCAAGTTTATTATCAACTGCCTACTCAACAATAGCTTCATGTCCTAGAATGACGTCCCCTTCTGTCCCTTCTTCAACTTACTCCAGGTTGGACACCTCAGCCCGACAGATTCGTCTCCTCTCTCTTCTACCAGCCCTCGGAGGCAGCTCGCCCATTGAATGCGAACTGCTGACTGCAAAACTAAACCCAGCCGAGACGTTTCCCGGCGAGCACTTAATTTACCCCCCCGAAGCCGCAATAAACAGTCGTCCGGCATATGAAGCCCTGTCGTACGTCTGGGGCGATCCTAACAATCCGATTGCCATCAAGCTCAATAATCAGGACGCAACAGTGACGAGGAATCTGCATGCCGCACTGCTTGCCCTCAGATCTGACACAAAGAAACGCACCTTATGGGTCGATGCTTTGTGCATTAACCAGCAAGACTTGGATGAGCGAGCCTCGCAAGTCATGCTCATGCGCTTCATCTATGAGCAGTCGAGTCGAGTCGTCATCTTCTTAGGTCCCAGCACTGCACTGACAGACAGAGGTCTCAAGTTTGTGCAAGAATTTCACGACCGAGTCACCAAGAGCAATGATAGCCTGAAGCTTGTACAATGGATTTTCGAGACGGCATCCAAAGACGACTTGTGGTTGACAGTAGCCTTCGAGATCCTGGGCAAGCCTTGGTGGGGTCGGTCATGGATATTCCAAGAGATTCTATGTGCGCCAACAGCCATTGTCCATTGCGGAAGACAGTCAGTCTCCTGGGCTACATTTGAGACCATGGCGCACACCATCAGTGAACTCGAGGCTACACTGCTTGCGCGCCATGACAGAGGAATGCGAGTCTTCATTGCCCAGTATCTGGACCTCTACAACTTTGTCCTGTTCCGCCAGCAGCGACCTCTCACCCCGCTCACCTTTGCAGAGGCTCTGCAGACGCGCCGAAGAGCTCTGGCTACGGATCCTCTTGACAAAGTCTTTGCTTTGCTCGGCGTGTGCAAGGATGAATACACGGCCGAGTATCCACCCCCACCTCCTTCTTCCCACGAGGTGCGCGTCGACTACAAAAGGACACTCACCGATGTATATACCGGTGCAATCAAGCATATCGTGCGGAGCTCGCACAGCCTTGACATACTCGCAGCGTGTCAGAACCCGCAGCGGCTCAACGGTCTCCCCTCATGGGCTCCTGACTGGACTGTTCCCAGGAACAACAACCCCATCATAGATGTCGACGCCTGGGGCCGTATACACCATGCATCTGGCAATGTTCCGTACATTGGCGATCTCATCAGACCTTCAGACGATCACGATGCCGTTCTCGTCCGCGGCATCGCCGTCACAACCATCGAGGGCCTTGGCCCCCCATACGTCGGCGACTCGGACGTCCTCAAGGGTATCCTTGGCCTTTGGCGTGAGCTGGCAATTCTTACATCCCGTTTCCACCCTGACGGTACCCCCTGTAGCGAAGGAGAAGAAATTCCCCGCGATGGAAGTTTTCGCTGCGCGTCTGGCGTAACTATCCAACAGGGCTTTACAACCACAATACGCGTGGGACGGACACCCATAGTCGACCTGTTCTCGGACTCGGACTCCGATTCAGATTCCGACGACGGGCCTGAATTTGCAGAAGGAGCCGCAGCGAGAGAGGCGCGCGAGGAGGGGGCAGTGGAACGGGCGCTTGAGCGACAGAGGGCATACACGGCACAGCTTGAGCAAGCATTCCAACTGGCTGCCGAGAACCGGCGTTTCTTTATCACAGGGCGCGGTGGCTTCATGGGGCTTGGGCCGGCCGAAATGGAGCTTGGGGATGTAGTTTCTGTGTTGCTTGGGTCGCACGTTGCGACTATTTTACGGCGGCTGGAGACGGGAACGGAGGGTCGGGAGGAATTCGTTATTGTCGGTGAGGCATATATGCATGGGATCATGGACGGGGAGCTGTTCGAGGACAAGACCAAAGAGAATCTAGAGCTATTAGTAGATCGAAAGCTGGATTTAAGGGATTTTGTTTTGAGATAAGCGGTGTTAAGTCGAATAGTTGCCTGAAAATTTCTTTAGCCCCTACTCAAGAATGCACGCCAGAAACGCATTGCATTTCCCCTTTCTGACTAATCACCATCTAGCATTTCCGCCCCGTATTTCCCCCTCTAGAAACGCACTGCGTTTCTCACAGAGCGCTAATAAAATTAGAAAACCTAAAACGCGAAACGCATCGCATTTCCATCATCTAACCCTTATTAAATTTATTGCCTTCGCTACTCTAGAACTAAATAATAATATTTATTATTATTTACTATATTTATATACCTATCCTCTCTATATATAATATCTCCTTAGCTTCTACTTATTCGTTCTATCTATTATATAGGTCTAGTTATAATAGCCCGCTTCTCTATCGACGAGAATAGAAATAACTAGCAAGAATAACATAGCTATCCTACTCTACCCCTGGTAAAGCTATAAAAGCTCGAGACGCTCAGTCTTTATTATAACCTACCGGAAGTAGCTATTATATATACTAAGTGCGGCTTTACTCTTAGCCCTAAACATGCATCAGAGCATCTAGGCAAGAAGCACGGTATTACTAGGTCTACTTAGCATAGTCTTAAGCCCCTCTTATCCTCGTTAAATCTCCTAGATCTAGACACCTTAGCTCCTAGATCCGATAGATCACGACCTTACCCTTACCTTACGTTATAGGTGGCCTCTTCCTATAAGCACTATGGTCTTTGCTCTGCTAGCGAGAAGGTTTTAGAGGATTATCTTAGGGCTAAATACCGCGATAAGTTAGAGCTCGCAACCGGAAAGTAAACCTAGTAGTACTAGCTATGAGATTATATCTAGTAAGGTATTTTATTCTAGAGCTAGATATTTAATAATACTAGAAGGTTATGGCTTATTAGCGCTGACAGCTACTTTAGCGGCAGGTATGATAATCATATATATTCCTAAGAGATAAACCAGTCGTGCTAGGTTTATATTAGTAGAGGAGAATATTACGTTATCCTTAAATAGGGTATAAGTCACATCTAGTAATATACTTAAAGGTATTAAGTATAACTAAGTAATATTAATAGCTAAGGTAGCTATTATATAAGAAAGTATAATAAGCATATCTTATATACTTTATGCGGTATATTAGATTATAATAGATTATAACCTATAGGGTCTAAGCCGCTATGATCCTTTATGCTAGCTCAGAGGGGATTATAGCCTATAGAGCGCGATCTATTCTAATCTATGTATAATTAGTCGAGTAATATAAGTCTTCCTTATTACGTGGCCTAGGGGTCTTCTAGGCCGTGATATAATATTTCCCCTCTATTAGTCTTATCCTTAAGGCTATATCTGCGACCTTAATTATCCCGCATATATATATTAATCCTAAACCTATAAAAATCTTTTATTAATATATCTAGTTATCTTGCCTTTTCTAAGAAGCGATTAGCTATTATTAAACTAGGTGATATTATTAATTATTTTAGATTTAAAATTATGCCTTATTTATCTTATTATTCCTATAGCCTGCGCTATATAGTTTTACCTAAAAAATTAAATTACTACAAGGAATATATTTATTATAGCCTTTCTTATAATATATTAGCAAATATCTCTAGTACCTATTTATATATTTTTTCCTATGGGGTTTTTTATTTACTAATATTTTTCTCTAGTAAATTAGATTTACCGGGAGTCTAATTATCTAGATTCCGAGGAGGAGTATACCGAGGAGGACTTCCTATGTTTATAATAAGAGGCCTAAGAGGCTTAAGCGAGGGTAAATAAGGTTTTAGCCTATTTAACCCGGCTTTATCGCTAGAAATGCTAATTATATACTAAAGGTATTAAGATAGCGGTTTATAGCTTTTATTCCTTAGATAAATTAAAGGAGACCGAGAAGGTAAAGTTAGAGGCTATAATTACTGCGTAGTCTATAGGTATTATAGATATTATTAACTAGAGCGCTATTAGCCTTAAGTTTATATATCCTTCTAATATCGCTAATAAAAGTTTTTTAGAAGGTATTATATATTAGTAAGGTATTTTAGGGGTTCTTAGGTATTTTTTAAATCTAAGTAGTCTTTTTATTTAATAAAATATATTATTTTACTATTAATTTTATTTATATTAAGAATATTTTTTATAATATATTTTTCTAATTTATTAACTTAAGCTTTTAATTTATTACTAGTTTTAATAATTATAATATTAGCTAATTTAAGTAATAAAATATAAAAGATTAAATAGAGCTTAACCTTAAGGGGTAAGTCTAATTTATAATTATATTTTAAGATTTTTTACTTAATTTTATAAGGTCTAATATA
>WXYL01000443.1:0-19184 GCA_010015875.1 Fusarium haematococcum
TTACTTAATAAAATTTAAAGCTTAATATATATTCATTAATAATATATTATAGTTAATAAGTAATTAATTAGTTATTTCTTTTATATTATAAAGCTAGGGGGAAAATCCTTATAAATCTAGGTTAAGAATAAAATAAATAAGGATCTTTTTTTTTAGATTAAATAGCTAATATAATTTCTAGATAATATTATATTAAGATTAAATCCCTTTATAGTAATTAATAAGAGTATTATAATTAACCTTATAGATTATTATAACTTATTAAAAGCTAAGTTTTAATTAATTTTAATAAGCCTAAAAGGCAAGAAATATTCTAGCCTTATAATTAATAGATAATATATATAATAAGCAAGTATTATAGTTATATAAGTATTATAAAAATCCCTTAACTTATATCTTCTTTATTGAATTAATTATTTCTTAACTACTTAGTATATTATAAGCTTTTAATAAGGCTAGGATACTTCTTACCCTTTAGGCTATATAAAATAACCCTAAGTTAAGTATTTAATAAGTTATAACTATTTATAAGGTTTATTATTATACCTTATATTATTAATAATATAATATTTAATCTTAATATAATATTATCTAGAAATTATATTAGCTATTTAATCTAAAGAAATAAATCTTTATTTACTTTATTTTTAACTTAGATTTATAAGGATTTCCTTTATAGCTATATAGTATAAAAGAAATAGCTAATTAATTACTTATTAACTAAGATGCGCTACTAATTAGCATATCTTAGGCTTATAACTTTATTAAGCGGCACTTAGACCTTAAGACGCGTTTTTTCTATAAATATAACTACTAGAGAGCTAAGTATAAAGATCTAATTATTATTTATAATTAGTTTTAGCTTATAATAAATATAATCGCGAAATATAATATCTAATTAAATAATATTTATAACTTTAATAAGATTAGCTTTCTTATAAGTATAATTATAAGTAGAATAATTATTATAGGTTTAGAAAGGTATTTAAAGCTAAAATTAATATAGTTTAGAAACTAAGAATAAATTATAGTTATTTAAGTAATTAATATAAAAGGCTAAGTAATCTAGCTATTTATTATTAGCGCGGGCTAATATTACCTTATTAATTAGTACTAAGAAAATAACCTCTTAGGCGATTAAGTTATTATAATAACTTAAAATAATTAAATTAATAATAAGATTAGTCTTAAGTAATTAAAGTACTTTAATTAATATATAGCTAAGTAATTAAATAATTATTATTATCTTTTAATCCTTAATAATTATAAAAGTTATTATTTTATTAAATTTAAGAGATATTATAAAGAAAAAAAAATTATCTAGCTTTATATATTATCTTATTTTTTTTATTTATTTTAGCCCCTTAATATTAAGTACTTTAATATATTAAAAAAGGCTTATAATTAAGAAATAAAGTATTTAATTAGATATTTTATAACTTATATTTTAAAGACTAAGTTCTTTTTAGCCTTTTATATTATATATAAGGTTATTATAATAAAAAGAAATATTAAGAGGGCTTTTAAAAGAGCTAGGCTTATTCTTTTTAACCTAGAAATTATAATTTTAAAGCTTAATATTTAGCTATAAATATTAATACTAATTAAGGAGGTAGCTAAATTATTAACCCCTTAGGCTTTAAGGACCTTAAAGACTATAATTAAGGCTAGATCTTAGTTTAAATACCTTAAAAGGCAGATTAAAAGGCATTATAATAGCTTGCTAGAGTTAATCTTAAAGGCTCTATAGTCTCTTATAAAGGGGATAAAGGCTATTATATATTAGGTTACCTTATTAATAGCTAAGATTAGAGACCTTTAAGAGGTAAATAAGATATTAAGCTAGTACTAGAGGGCAAAAAGGATTAAACTATAGAAAAGAGGGGTAATAATAATAAAGGAAAGAAAATAAGTAATTAATTAAATAGATATAGATATATAGGTAGTGGCTAAATCGTCGAGGAGTAATAGTTAAGGAAGGTTAGTTAGACTTAGTATTTAGCGCTATGGTATTTATAGTAAGCCTAGGTATAATATAAGGACTTATTAGGTAGTAATTAAGATATCTAGGGAAGAGTATAATAAGTAGTTTTAATTAATTAAATAGTTTATAGTATTTTTCTTTTAATCTTTATCTCTAAGGTTAGGATTTTTATAATACTTATATAACTATAATACTTGCTTATTATATATATTAATATATTAAATAATTATAAATTAATTAATTAAATTATAAAGATATTAAGTAAGGGATTTTTAGTTAACTTACCTATATAGCTAACTTGCTTATTATATATATTATATTAAATCTAATAATATAAATAATAATATTAGCTATATACTTAGCTTTATTAGTAATCTATAGGCTATTCTTAATATAAGTCTTAATTTTACCTTTAGCTAGTTTTATATTATCTTTTATAAAGGCCCTTAAAAGCCCTTAGCTAGACTAAGCTTATAATAACCTATTAGGAATATTAAAATAAGCTACTAGACTAACTATTAGTTACGTTTTAATATCTTTTTTATTTATTAAGTAATAAACTAAATAAGTAATATATTAATATAGCGTGATATTAAATAACCTAGCCTTTTAAACTTAACTAAAACTTACCTCGTGACTTAGTTTTTAATTAAGATAATTTATAATATTATTCTAAAAGCTAGTATTAATCTTTATCTCTATCTCCTTTTAATAAGCTAAGTATACCTAAGGGTTTTTTATAAAACTATCTTTCTACTCTTATATATCTATATATAGGCCTAGCTTCTTGCTTTAATTATATTTATAATATAGCTACTTATAATTAAAATTATAACCTGAAAAGTTAATAAACCTATCTATCGCGAAGCTAAGGCTAATCTACTAGGGTATATAATTAAATAAGATTAGCTTTTTTATTATTAGCCTAATAGCTAGTATAATCTAAATCGCAGAGGCATTAAAGCTAATAGTAATAATTATTATATCCTTTAAATTAAGGCTAATATTATAAATAGCCAAATAAGTAATTTCCCCCTAACATGCCTCGCGGTTTAGGATTTTAGGCTACTTTTATATATTTAAAATACTAATATTAGCGACTAAGAAGATAGCTTAGTCTTAAAATATGCTCTCTTCGTTAGATTTATTAGCATGAAAGATAGTTAAGACCTACCAGCTAGTTGCCTTATCTTAGGCCGCCTTGTTAACTCGGTGCGATAGTTTGATATACTTGCAGTGGCGAAACCACATCGTCCTCATCTCAATAGCGCCGTGGTAGATGGATAATCGACAACCAGGAACAGACATACTGGTAGGAAATAACGGTCCTAGCAAGAGGAGGGGCTCTTCTACAGCCGATCATTCGCAAGAGAAGTGCCATGTAAATCAGCTCCATTCCTAGGTTGCCCAGTAACTGCCCTATCGGCAATCAATCTGCAGCTAGAGAGGCTGTTTCTATGAGGTTACGGTCTTTTACGGCATTCGGCTTGGATGCCGCCATTGTGTTGGAATTGTGTTCCTTTCTGATAACGCCTGCTCTTATGACACCGTCATCACTCAACAGAATAGCCCCCCCAGCGGTCATTACTCTGCCACCAAGCCGTTGAGCCAGTATCATGATACGCCAAGTGCCATGGCATTGACAACTGCTATACGACGAGGCAATCCAATCTGCCATGTGACAGAGCACGCCATTCAGTTGATAAATACCCATAAGAGTCCTGTCCGGTAGACCTTGATCAAGCTGAGGCGTAAGAGAGGAATCGATCATCTTACTCTCGATGACACTGCCCCCTCCCCGGCCTACAGTCGAAGGTACAAATGGTGTTGCAATTCTTACTATTGGGGATGGTTCAACCCGAACCATGGGATGTCCAGAGAGGGCATGGGACAGCAAAGGGCCGTGGACCAGTGAGTTCCAGGTGCACTTAGCGCATCATTGTGTTCAAAATTGATGTGTGCCAACTAGAGTTTGGCGACTCGCCGGGATGTTGCATTCAAAGCTGCCTAATCGACCCCCTCGCCGTACTCCTCCTGTTGACTCGTCCCAACAGCCACGACCGAAACCTTCTTCCTTCCTAACTCTCTAGGAGAGAAGAAAGGAGAGGGTACTGGTTCCTATAATAGGCCGCGACGATGGTAGCGTACGACCCAGTGACTTTAATTGCTTAATCGATTATGGTTCTTGCAGGCATCGTGTTGAGAGACTATAGTCTTGAGAAGGTAGAAAGGGATAATTACCCTATTTCTCGTATGAAGGTTAAAGCAAATAAATACCCTATGAGAGGCTTGACCTATTATAATGATACCGCCAGGTATAACTCTTTGATTATAGGCAATGAAAGGTTAAAAAAAGCCATAGTATTAGCGTTTGGATATAATACTATGATATATAGATAATGTATTCTTTATTAAAGTTAAAGTCTGAAAACGCGCTCAAAAGTCGCACTCAGCGCATTCGTGGATCTCGCAGTCTCGAGCCTTTGCCTTAATGTCGCGGAATGTATCCAGCTCTGCCATGGTGATTTCAGTCGGCATCCTTGAACATGTGTCCATTGCAAATCTTGGTCGTTACTGGAACAAGATTGTTGCCATCGGGGGATGAACCACCCGCCTTTAGCACCAAGGACGGTATTCACCTCAGCTTCCTTGATTTCGAAGGGAATAAAGCATTCATGGTTGACGGTGATGTCCTGTATGCTCTGGAATAAATCGTGGATTTCGGAAGGCAGGACTTCGAGTGGGTTATCCCCCAATGCCACAGGAACAACGGGAACATCCATAGCGCGAAGTCTGTTGTCATTTTTCGCAGGGTTGCATCTGCCTCTAGTTAGAGATCCAGATGGTGATCCCTCGAATGGTGGGAGAGACGCAACAGTGTAGGACGTGGATGACGATTGTGAAGGCGGAAGACTGAGCACATTACTCCTTCCTCGCATTGGAATAAGTTCATAATCTCCGAGAGCACTATGTATCGACCTAGGCGTACGTTGCGTATATGATCCCTGTCATCACCGTCAAGCTTGAGAGAATCCAGTCTCTGCCAGTTCAGGGAACCCCCAGGGCAGTGCCCCCCAAAGGGTTGTTGTGACTGATCGTGGAGGGATCATTTAGGCCCATGGGTGCCTAAAGAAAGAAGGCTACATTGGGATCAATATCTCGGCAGGAGGTGAATCAATGTGAGGCTGGGCGATGACAAGCCGGTCTCGACAATTGCCTACTAGGATAGGATGTTTATTTTCCTTTGAGCTGTTGGCGGACCAGACGCCAACTAAGCTGTGGCGGCTGCAAGCTACACACGCCAAGTTCAGTGTTGAAAAAGGCCATGCCATTTGGCCCCTGGGATTCAAATCCAACGGATCAGTTGAGGTGTTTGAGCTGCCTGGAGCCAATTGCTATGTAGAGGCGCTTTGGAGGTTGTTGTCCATCCTCGGAGGCGTCATTAACACAACACACTCAGCAAACTGAATGGGCCATAGATCAGGGAGGATTGTCTCAAAAGGTTTCTTGAAACCGCCCTATCACTCCAAAGGCAATTGTATATCACGCTGGACATCTGAGCAACGTGGAGGGAGCGTTTGTAGCCTTGGACTCATGCAAGGTGCCTCCTTATATCTTTTCCCTGTCAGCAAATTAGGGTGGAAATACAGCTGCCCCGAAGCTTTTATTAGCAGTGGGGAAACCCTGTGCGCCGGCTTGCAAGACGTCGGCGCAAACATCTGTTACGGGACGTTGAAGATCAACGAGAGAGTCTCAAAGAGGCTGCCAACACCAGCCAAGTGACTTGAGTCACATTTCTACCCTTGCAGATGATTAGCACTGATGATTGAAGACCGCTGTAGCTCGTGGCTCACCCTTGAATCCTTTTCAGCCGAGTGAAGCGTTAAAGTGTGGCAGCAGCTCAAGTGAAATCATTCATCCAATTCGAACAGCACAAAGAGCCCTGTACCCTCGACCACTAGTTCCCTAAGACTCCAGAGAAAGCTCGAGCGTACCAAACCAGTGAACTTCTGCCTGCGTCCTATTGCGAGACGAGATACCATGATAGTTAGTCAAGGCGATATTACAGAAGCCGCCGATGGCAAGAGCCTTTTAAGCCGATTGTAATAAGAGGTATGTGGCATCATCCGCGCATGCCATCGAGGCTTTTAGCCAATCCATCTACAATGCTTTTAAACCAGTAACCACATGCTGCCTGCTGCATGGACCTTCCAGCGCCTTCTCGCCGTTATCTTACCCCATCCCGCCACTACGCAACACACCTTCCACTCTACATAACAAGACGATATCCAAGTGCCTCATCTAAGTGCGGGTATATAGTGCTCTATATAAGCACTAAATAGCTTTATAAACCTATCTAAGGCATTAGGTTAATAAGAAGTTATATAGCTTTCTTATAATGGTTTATTTTTAATTATAACTTTAAGGCTTTAATCTTATTTATATAGCATAAAACTTATATCTTACTTTAACCTCCTTAGACTTTATAATAATACGCGAGTTTTAATATAAGATTAGGCATAGTTTATCTAGGCTATAATAATTAATAATTTATCTAGGGCACTTAGAGGTTATTATTAATTATATCTTAGATTAATTTAGGTAGTTTAAGAAGTTTTTATTATAGAAATCTTATCTATATAGCTCTTATTAAATAAATAGTCTTTACTATTAAGGATTCTATTAATTAAGTTATTATGCATTGCGAGCATATTAAAGTTAGTGTCTAAGTCTAGGTTAGTATCTTAGCCTAAGGCCGCCCCGGGCATATGTCTCGCCGTTATAGGCTCTTACAGCAGCATAGGGTCTTCCAGCCCAGAAAGCTCAATGGGTTCTAAGGCCAACTCACTATCGACTATTATCTAAGTTCGTTAGCGCTAAAGAATAGTTTCTATTTCGTCCTAGAGGCTATATATTTATTTAAGCTATATTTAACTTAATACTTTCCTCTAAATAGATACTATCAAAGGATAAACCTCCCTCACCCTATAGCCTAATATTCTAGGTAGTAAGTTAGGACGTTTTAGATAGACTAGGCGCTTTAAGAAGGGCGACCTAAGCCTCGAGCTCTTCGATGTACTACTTCTGGCGTTTTTGGTATTATCTTTACGCTATTCTGCCTGTCTGGCGTTTCTTCTCCCGTCGTAGCTCTATTATTTCCATGCTGCTAGGCGTTCCGTCTATAGTCATTATGGTAAGGGCTTCTTAGGTGCTGGCGAGAGCTCTGAGGAAAGCTTCAGACAGGCCAAGAATATGAAGGCTCATGGCCTTGCCTATTTACTACTCGTTGAAGAAATATGAGTTGGTCAAGACTGAGCCCAAGAGGGAGCTCCAGGTTGTGTTACTAGTATACCAACTACGCGTTCTGTGATCTTGTAGCTGAGATATGTCTTTAGAAGAGTTAGTGTCATCAACAAAGATGTTTCGGCCACGACTCCTGTCGACTTAATAAGACCGAGTTCGGGAAACACAGTCTCTCTGCGATGAAGGGAGAAGACCCATCTACGTAATAGACGATGCCGGCCCCACGGACACGGCCAGGCCCTATCAAAGGGACGGTAGCGTGCGGGACTGACATGATATCTAGCTAATTTCCGATTCGGGGGACGAAGACCCCACTGTGATCGCTTTGGATGAGTGGTTCTTTGAGGAGCTTTGCAATAACCGGTGGGCGGACGGGAGCCGTCCGGTCGGGCTCTCCGCCGAAGCGTTCTAAAGCGGAGCTCCGGGGCATATGCCAACGAGGGCCCGGGCCGGGAATAGAACCCCACTCCTTAGTGGGGTTCCCCGGGTGTCCGCCGTTATCACGTGGCCGAATGGACCCGGCAACTGCCGGAACTTCACCATCGCACATTCTCCTACTCGGGTCTTATATCCAGACTTTGCGCCTCCTATGCATCAGTTTATCTATCACTATAATACTAACTAATTCATATACAGGCACATACACACTAATTCGCTTCATCCTGACTTTTATCCTCCCGTGGTGCTCCTCCCACCAAAGTCATCACCAAAAGTACAAGACAACCCTCACCGAGATTTAATTATCTCAACCACAGTGCCCGCGTCTAAGTCCAGAGCTCGTTTCTCGTCGCTTCTCTCATACTCGACCCCTGCCTCCCCGATCACCTTTCCCACTTCGACTCCTCCAATACTGCCGAGCTACGCCTGTGCGTGCTCAGTCCCTTATCCTCATCCTTCTAGACGACAACATCCCAGCGTTCACGATAGGGAGTCATCGAAGATCCCCCCATAGCAGTTCACTAAGTCCTCCAAGGCACAGCAGCAGTTTTGCTCTCTTCACTTCGCAGACGGCGCGTACACGATAGCACCCTTCCCCACCGAAGTTTCCCACTTAACCTAACGTACGAGAGGAGTGAGAGTAACATATTAAACTCTGAAAATAAAACCGCGCATCCCGACCCGCGGGCTGTAATACAAGCTACCAGAGTCAGAGTATATATGGTAAGTACTCAAGCTCATATTCTTTTGCCTCTTGGACAGACCTAACAATAATTCATTGACTTATGAAAGGGGGCAAATAAAGGCACAAGAGAACTGTCATAGTTATTCTTATGACATTATCCTCCCCGTATCACCAATCTACGGCTTATATTCCTCGAGGTTCTTATCATACCCACTAGGAGATAGATACAGATTAGGAGGAAAGAAGATTCCGATTAAGATGAAAGTGTATATCTTACATACCAGTCGATATGGGTCTTTCGGTCAAGCAGCTAAGAGTAGTCATAATGACCATTGTTCATGTTCATGGGGCTTGTGAACCTCAGGCTCATGAAAAATATGGACTATCTCCTCAGGCTTTTGACGTAAACCCCGCTAGATCCCCGGTTATTGCGGAACAAGGTCGAGAGGAGACAAGCAGTGTCCAGGTTCTCGACTTATTTAGGGATATTAAGACGGTAATATAAGGAGACAAGCTTCTGCCACGTAGATTAATGAGGGTTTTGCAAGACGAGCTTATAGTCGGTTTATAGCTGAGGATTGAGTTGCAGTTGGTGATATTAAGGTAATGGACGACGCTTACGTCCTCTTACCGTTATTCTCTGCCAGAAATGGAGAGCCTCTTGGCTATCCATACCAAGCTCAACCGTAACCACCATTACTGTGGAGGAAACGCATTGCCTGCTAGCAGTCCTGTATTTGCTCGCTAGCTGGGTTGATGGGTGGTTTTAGAATGGGGTTAAGTGATATGATCTATAGGACCTAACGTCAATTTGGTCTAGCTAGGAATGCGATATCGACATGTTTCCTGGTCTAACAAGTTCCCTAATTATTTCATCACAGCTTCCAACCCAATAAGCAGGTACTGATAGCGTGCAAAAAGCCATTCGTCACAATCCCCATCAAGGGATCACCAGGGGCAACGCCGTCAATGATGAGATGGAGTTTAGAAGCGTTAAGATCTAAAACGCTAAATACAGTAACAAGGTATTGTGAGTAAGCAAAGGGGTTGGTCATGCACGGGGCTATCGAACTCCAACTCGAAGCATCCTGCGAGGATCAAGAAGCCCATCGTGCCACCAGTAGACCGCCCGAGGCCGTCTACTTGTATCACCTAGCATATTGACGTGGTCTAGGTATCCCTCATCTCTACTACAGCAGATGCAAGACACAGGGGCATTGGGTGGCAAGAATGATTGTCCCTGCACTGAGTCACTCCTCGTCCGTGGCACTCGACCCGATCTCGGTGGAACGCAAGCCTACCCTTAAAGAAAGGATGGATCCAGCTCTGCAGTACCTGCAATGTACTCACTAGTGCCACACAACACGGCCAAGAGGCTTCCTAGCTAAAGACATGAGCGAAAACGCTTCTTGGACCAGTCCATGGATGACTTTATAACCACATGACACTACAACATGTTTGGACTCTCTTAGGACGGCTTGCCCTGAGCCTGGGGCACTGTTTTCTTTCGCCCGGAAATCATTGCTACTTGCCTCGTATCCTGTGTTTTCTTCAATCAGTTTAAAGAGGGTGGGAGGCCATATATTGATCTGCCATTTAAGCTTGCCTAGGTATGAACAGAGGGAATTTCTCTTCACATGCCGTCGCATCTACTGGTATTGCTTGCCAATGCCCTTCTTTCAAGGCTGTATTGTTTGAGACAAGGAAAATGGTTGAAACTGAGCTCATGGTAACAGTGTGCAGATTACTTGACCAAGCATGTTTGAGGGCCTATCGAAATCAGCGGTAGTTAAGCTAAATGATTAGAAGAGACTCGCGGCCTTTTGCTATAGCGCGCTAGATCTCCTTGGGGAAGTTATCTACCTGGAGTAAGTCTTGGCGTTTGCACTTGAGGATGTTCAGTGATCAGTGGTGCCTGAACCGCGTGGAAAACTCGGCAGCTTTAACAATAGTGTAGCGGGATTCACAAGTGCAAGAGAGAGTGACGGTTCCAAAGAGAATCAGTAACATTATCAAGTAACCCAACGCCAGACATATTACTTATATATCTACATGCTCCTATCTAGCCTCAAAGGCTGGGAAATATCGTTTTAATCCCTGGTCTAAAACCTTAATGCTAATAGGCTTAATAAGATACTTATCTACGCTACCACTATTTATAGCTTCTCTATCCGATGGGCTATCTTAGCTAATTATAATAAATAAAATGCTTGCTTAGTATTTTGCTTGCTTCTTTATTAGGCGTATTTATTACATAGCTTTAATACTATCGCATACTAGGATTTATAAGTCTATAAGGATAAGTTAGATAGTATCTCCTCCGCTAGTAGAGGATAATAATTACGATTTTAAGAATATATTAATAGCTTGTTAATTATTAGTTATAGAGTAGTAAGGTAGTCCTTACTTTTTATA
This sequence comes from Fusarium haematococcum, assembly GCA_010015875.1. Taxonomy (NCBI): domain Eukaryota; kingdom Fungi; phylum Ascomycota; class Sordariomycetes; order Hypocreales; family Nectriaceae; genus Fusarium; species Fusarium haematococcum. The sequence goes on from WXYL01000443.1 coordinate 10,827, forward strand.
ATATATCTCTATAATATAGAGATTAATAATATTATTATTAATAAATAGCGCTTTAAGCCTAGTAAGGCTCGCAGTAGTAGTTAAGATCGGGTTGGATAGACTTAATTCTATATAGCCTGCTATGTTTATCTTATAAATTAATTAAGCCATAGTGCCTAAATCAGAGTCGATTTTATTTATAGCTATGTTTAAAGGGGGCGAGATAGGCACCGACGCGTACCCTTTATCTAAACTAGAGCCTTTGTTATTTATCGGTAGAGGTAATAGCCCGTTAAGGCGAAGAGAGTCTTCTTATGAGATATTTATCTCTGCGATAAGTCTATCTGCCTTCTTAAGAGCGAGGCTGATTATTGAGGTTAGAAAGGGGCCGCGGATATAAATGATATTATTAGGGGTTGGCTCTAAATGCTCTTTTTCTTTTAACCCTGGGATGAGGCAGATAATAGCTTATTCTCGCGGTATTCTTAAGAGGTATATATAGCGTTCCTCTAAACCGGGTATAAGATTAAGGATAAGGAGGTAGTCTTTTAGACTCTTTAAAGTAATAAAGCTATTTTTAATTAGATATTTCTTAAGATACGCCGACAAAGGTCTATCTTCTAAGTTAGATATTATCTTATAAAATTTAGAGGGTATATTTTTTAGCTTTAAATATAATAATTATAAGGAGAGAAAAGAAAATATATAATTAATATCTTAAAAGGTTACTTTAAAATGCGAACTATAACTAACCTTAGATAATACTAACTTAATAAAATTATATAAGAGTATTATAAACTTAGTAGCAAGAGAGAGACTTAGTCTAGCGCCTATTAAGTACTTATTAATTTTCTTATAAAGCTTAAATATATATTTTTAGTTCTCGAGGCAAATATTATAATTAATATCCTTAATATTAATAATAAATTCCTTGCTATCTTATCTTATAAATATAATTATTGCTATAATGCCCGCTGGGGTATTTTAAATCGCATTAATAATAATTAGGACTAACATACATATATAGCGAACCAGATAGTAAGCGAACCAGATAAAAAATCCCTTAACCTATACCTTCTCTATTTAATTAATTAATTCTCAACCACCTAGTATATCATAATCTAATAAAGAGGCTAGAATCCTTCTTATACTTTAAGCCTATTAAAATACCCCAAAATTAAGTCTTAGAGATACCGCAAAGCTCTACTAAGTCAAGCATTTAATACTCTTTAACCAATATAATGGCATCTAAGCCTAAGTTAATACTATTCTTAATTCACGCTGATTATCTAATCTAGAGGAATAAATCCTTATTTACTTTATTCTTGACCTAGATTCGCGAGGATTTCCCCCCTAGCTTCGTGGTATTAAAGAAATAGCTAATTAATTGCTTACCGACCGCGACGCGCTACTAATTAGCACGCATTAGGCTTTAAACTTCATTAAGTGATACCTAGACCTTAAGACGCGGTTTTTTTAGAAATATAACTACTAGAGAGCTAAGTATAAAGATCTAACTATTATCTAGAAGTAGTTTATACTTATAGCGAATATAATCACGAAGTATAGTATCTAATTAGATAATTTCTATAATATTAATAAGACTAGCTTTATAATAGGTATAATTTAGAGCAGAATAGTTATTATAGGCATAGATAGGCATAGAAAGCTAAAATTAGTATAACTTAGAAACTAGGAATAAATTATAGTTATTTAGGCGATTAATGCGGATAGCTAAGTAATCTCGCTATTTATTATTAGTATAGGCTAATATTACCTCGCTAATTAATACCGGGATAATAACCTCCCGGGTAATTAAGCTATTATAATAACCTAAAATAGCTAGACTAATAATAATATTAGTCTTAAGTGGCTAAAGCACTTTAACCGGTATATAGCTAAGTAATTAAATAATCGCTATTATCTTTTAATCCTTAATAGCCACGAAAGTTATTACTTAATTAAATTTAAGAGATATTATAAGGAAAATAAAATTATTAGGCTTTATATATTACCTTATTTATCTTATATATTTTAGCCCCTTAATATTAGGTACTTTAGCGTACTTAAGAGCGCTTATGGCTAAGAAATAAAGCATTTAATTAAATACTCTATAACTCATATTTTAAAGACTAAGTTCTTTCTAGCCTTCTACGCCGCATTTTAGGCCACTATAATAAAAAAGAATATTAAGTTAGCCTTTAGAGGGGCTAGGCTTATTCCTCTTAACCCAGAAAGTATAGTCTCAAAGCTTAATATATAGCTATAGACTCTAATACCGGCTAAGGAGGTAATTAAATTATTAACCCCTTAGGTTTTAAAGACCCTAAAGACTATACTTAAGGCTTAATCTTAATTAAAATACCTTAAGAGATAAGTTATAAGGCATAAAAGTAGCTCCCTAGAGTTAATCCTAGAAGCTATATAGTCTTTTTTTAAGGGAATAAAGATAATTATATATAAGGTTACCTTACTTAAGGCTAAGGTTAAAAAACTTAAATAAGTAAATAAGATACTAAGCTAGCACTAGAGGGCAAAAAAGACCTAATTATAGAAAAGAGGGGTAATAATAGTAGAGGAAGGAAGGTAAGTAATTAATTAAATAGATATAGATGCGTAGGTAATAGCAAAATCATCGAGGAGTAGTAGTTAAGAAAGGTCAGCGCAACCGGGTATTTAGCGTTATAGTATCTATGGTAAGCCCGGCTATAATATAAGGACGTATTAGGTAGTAATTAAGATATCTAGGGAAGAGTATAGCGAGTAATTTTAATTAATTAAATAGCGCGCGGTATTTTTATAGTGATTTCTATCTTAGAGGTTAAGAAAAGTATCTGGTTTGCTTGCTGTCTGGCTCGCTATATATATATATTAGGTTATCTTAAAGAAGATTAAAATTAACCTAAAGACTTTTATAACTTAGTAATAGGTTATAGTAAAAGAATATTAAGAGCTTATAATATATATCGCCTAATAATATATTAAGTATCCTCTTTACTAGCTCTATCTTAAGGTCTCTAATATAATATACTATATATTACTAATTTATTATAAGAATATTAATCTATATATTTAAAGTTATTATATTATTAATTATTAATATTAAATCTCGCCTTATTATTAAAATAATCTCGAGGTAGAGGGATAACTTATTAAGATAGATAAATAGTTTTATTAATTTTACTAAGTTTAGCATAGGATTATCTTCCTATAAGCCCTATAGATTTAAGTCCTTTGCAAGGAGCTCTGCTATACCGAGGATACTATAAATTAGAGTTTAAAGCTAGTAAGAGATACCTTATAAGAATATCTCTTTTTTTATTAATACTTTAAATAATAAGTATTTCTATTACTTCTAGGAGAGTATACTTATATAAGTCTAAATAAACTAGTAGTTAATATTATTAAATATTTATTTAACATCCTTAATAGTAATAACTAATAGGGATAAACCTAATATACTCCTATAGTAGGTAGTAATAAATTATATTACTTTATTAAAAGAAGTGTTTTAATAATTTAAGCTAGTAATAAATTTATTAATATAATTTATATTCTCTTAAAGGCTTTTTTCTAGGTTAGATAATAATATAGGATGCCTTCCTTTAGTCTATATAGCTAGCCCTAGAAGATTAAAGGCTAATTCTTATATTTAGATAAGTAGGCCTTATAGTTCTAAGTACTAGCTCCTTAGATACTATGTTATTAACTTTATACTTAATCTCGGCGATAAGTTTAGATATTTAATATTATTCCCGCTAATAGTATGCCCTAGCGCATAGCATAATATTAGCGATAATTTAATTAGCTAGATAAGTAAGTATTTATTACTAAGGTTTTAATAAAGGATCTTTACTTATTATTAATGCTATATAGAGTGACCTTAGTTTAATATATTTATTGGATTTATGCTATATTTAGAGTAGAATATCAGCGTAGGCTATAAGTTCCCCTTGTTTAGTATATAGTAATTCCTAAAATCTCTAGTTTTTTATTATATTTAGGAGAAGGAATATATTTTAATAAGCGGGTTTAATAGATTATAGCAAAGGGGTAGAGAGAAATACTATTTAGTACCTCTTATCTAGTTATACCCCTTACCTAATTAATAAAAAAAATATTCCTCTATATAAAATGCGATATTTTATTATAGTAATAAGAACTTAGAAAAAATAATAAAAATAAATTTATATTTAGGATTAAGATTAGAATTAAGTATATTTTAATATTCTCTTAGTCTTTTAATTACGCGGCCTATATAAGTCTATATAATAAGTAACTCTTCCGCCTTTAAATCTAAGCCCTTATCCTCTTTTACTCCTCCCACCTCGATTACTTCCTTAATAGCCTCTGCCTCTTTAATTACTTTATTTAACCTAGAAATATTATTACTAGCCACTAGAGCCTCGGCTAGTATTATAAACTTCCTATTAGGATTTAGTATTACTTTTCTCTTCTTGCCTTTACTTAACCGCCTAACTTCCTCCTTTAAACTATTTACTCTTAAGCTTAGCGAGGCAATCTTTAACTTCTATGCCTTAAAACCTTTTAATATTATAAAATAGTATCTTCTTATTAAAGGGCTTTTATTCTTTATTAAATCCCTAATATAATAATTAGTCTTTAGTATATTATTAAAGTTATATTATTTATTACTTATTATTATTAAAATTACTATTAAAATTGCTATTATTCGCATATTTATATAAGCTAAGGTATACATATTATATATTTAACTAAATAAGTTTAATTAATTAAACTTATAGACTTTTATTTACCGCTAAGTCTAGCGCTAAGCCCTAGTGCTAATACTTCTTAGGTTTATAAAACTCTAACGCTAACTCTAAGAATTAATCCCTCTAAAACCTATAATACTAATAACCTTTATTTCCTAATATAATTATGCCTATAACTATATAGCTAGATCTTAGCTAGCTATAAGACTTCTTTAATTTTCTTATTTAATATTATAAAAGGTATTAATATTAATAATAAGAGTTATAAGCTATGCTATATATAAGTATATATTATTATTATTTCTTAAGTTATTAAGGAAATTAATTTTCTTTTAAGTAAAATACTTATATTTCTTTAGCTTTTTTTTAAGGGCCTTTAATAAAAAAAGCTTTTTTTTAATAAAATTTAATTAATTATTTATATTATAACTAGGTAAAAAAAGGCTAAGTAAAAAAAAAAAAAGTTATAGCTAAAGATTATAAGTTTAACTTAAACCTTTTATTTAATAAGCTATATACTTACTATAATGCTTTAAATAGCTTTATATAATATTATTTTTTATAGCTTATTATAAGTATTTTTTATGCCCCTATAAAGCTTATAAACCTCTTTAATAAGGTTATCTTAGTTATATAGAAAAGTATATTAATAAGTATTAGCTATGCTATTTTAATTTATTAATTAAAGGTCTTTATAAAAAATAATTATTATAATCTTATTAATATATTATTAATTAATTAGCTAGTTATAGATTAATTAATTAATTAGTTATAATTATTATTAGTTATAATTAAACCTTTTCTTATAAGGATAATAAAAGTATAATCCTTTAAGATTTTAATGTCTTTAAGTAATTAAGAATTATAAAGATAATTAAAAGGTTAATATTAGAGGGGAGAGCTATTATATAAAGGGGATTTTAATTACTTTAGCTAATTAAGATATTAGCTATTTATTATAAATAGAGCTAGTTTTAGCATATTATTAATGCTATTAATAATTATATAGATAAAGATTTTTAATTTAAGCCTATTAAGACCTTAGGCTTTAATTATAGAGCCTTTATTATTAAAATTACTAAGATATTAATTAAGATATTTTAATCCCTATTTTAGGTAGCATAAAGTAATAGAATAATTATTTATTACTTAGGCTATTTAATATAGGTATTATTCCTTTCTTATCTAGCTAAATCTCTAGATATATAAGTGCCTTATATTATGAAATGGGCTAGTTTCTAGTTACTTATTAGCCTAAAAGGATATTCCTTTTTATTATATTTACCTCCCTAGCTTTAGTATAGGCCCTAATAAAGTTAACCTTATCTACTAGCGTAAAATCGGTTAGGCTTATTAGCTTTTAGAGTTCTTTATAGTAGATAGCCTTAGATATATTAAATAGGCTATTATAGGGTAGCTATAGACCGTGAGAGTAGTGAGCGGGTAAGTAATAGTAATATATGTTATTTAGAATAGATAGATACTAATAAATACATAGCTTTAATAACTATCTAATATAATAAGCCTTGTATTAAACTTATCTTTTAATTGCGTCTAGGGAAGATAGATCTCTTTGAGCCACTTAATTGCAATGTGGTTATTTATCTAGCTGTTATTAGATATAATATAATACTAGTTAGCTATTTCCTTAAGCTTATTAATAAATTATTATTATTAAAGCTCTTTACCTTTAAAGATAATCTTAGGTTTTAAAAGATAGCTAATTATTATAATAGCTTTAAGAAAGCTAATCTAAGTATAGCACTAAGAGCCTTTAAATAAGGCCTTCCTCTTAGGATTACTACTATTAATAACTAAGGAATCTAAGCCTATATTCTTAATAAATTAGCTAAATAAATAGCTAAGATAATAAATACTTATTAAATCTAGCTATAATATTACTCTTATTAATACTAATAATATTCTTAAGTTTAATCTAGCTATATTTTATTTCTTAAATATTTAAATATTAATTAATAGTAATTAGGGTAAAATAATTAAACCTTAATACCTTTTAATATTATCTTATCTTAGTATTTATAAATAAATATTACTTTATAACCTAGCTAGCTAATTTATATCAATAGGTTATTCTTTATCTTATTATTATAAGAGGGTAGTAATAGTAGCGCGAACTTAACTATAAGAAAGAACATAGCCTAGGACCTCTTATCTTAGTATCTAGGTAATTAATTAAGACTCTTAAGACCTAAATAATAGCTAAGTAAGATAAGTAACCTTAGACTTTAATAGTATACCTCTTAATTAGTTTAAAAGAGTTAGCTAAGGGATATTATATATAATAATTATATAAGTCCTAAGGGGAATAAACTAGTTATATTAGTTTATATTTATAGAGGGGATACTAGTATTATTTTAAATAGGGTATAAGTTATATCTAGTAATATACTTAAAGGTATTAAGTATAATTAAGTTATATTAATAACTAAGGGAATAGATATATAAGAAAGTATTAATAAGTAGGTTTTATATATTTATATTTATATTTAGGGATTATAGCAGCGGTAATAATCTAAGTTATTAGATTATTACTTAAAATAGTAATCTAAGGGGAAGGATTATAATTAGAAGTATAATCTTGCTATAATTAAATAAAAGGTAGGGTAAGATCTTATTATATAATAGGATATATATTAAGTTATAATATAATACCCCCTCTTTATTAGTCTTATCCTTAAGACTATATCTATAGCTCTAGTGATTTTTCTAAAGGTAATTAATTTAACCCTATATTCTTATTTTTCTTATAATACTAATATAATATTAGGCTATATAATAAAATCAAAATCTAAGAAATCCTCTAATCTAAAAAAGAAAATATCTAAGCGCGATTCCTTACTTTGTTTTATTATTTTAAATTTATATCTTATTAATATATTATATATATATTATTTTAAGCGAAAGATTACTTATTAATTTAATAATTCTAATTAATTAACCTATTATTAAGAGTATATTTATTATAGCTATGCCTATAATAATATATATATCGCTTCTTCCTATATATCCGCGGTATTTTTTATTAAATCTTTTTTTATATTTTTTTTATTAATTTTTCTTTTTAATTAATATACTAATTAAATAATAAGAGAAGCTAGAAGCGGAAGAGGAAGAGACTAATAATAAGGTATTATTTCTTTATAATTAGCTTACTAAGTTATAGTTATCTCTCGCTAAGGCTATAAGCTAATTATAATATATTTATAAGATTAAGAAGAAGGTAAAGGAGCAGGGTATTAATCTATTTAAGCGCGGGATATAAGAGCTAGATAAAGAGGATAATCTCTTTCTTATATTAGAGTCTTATAAAAATTAGGTAATCTAAGATCTTTAGTTATTAGGTATTTTAAATAAGATAGATTAATTATCTCTTAGGTTAAGTAATAATTTTATTAATATTAGTATTTTACTTAATTCTAGCGCTATTAATAGAAGTTTTTTAATAGGTATTATATATTAATAAGGTATTCTAATAGTTTTTATATATTTTCTAAGTTTAGGTAGTCTTTTTACTTAATAAAATATATTATTTTATTATTAATTTTATTTATATTAAAAATAGCTTATATAATATATTCTTTTAATCTATTAACTTTTATATTAGGCTTAATATATATAATAA
>WXYL01000444.1:0-18835 GCA_010015875.1 Fusarium haematococcum
AATATAAGATTTTCTTATTTTATTAATTCTAAGAGTAATTACTATTATATATCCTAGGTTTTTTTTAATTACTTCTTATTATATCTTACTTAACTATAAGTTATTCCTTTATTTAATTCTTACTTATATTTATCTTAATTCCTTCTAGGTATATTATATTTATTTTATAATATTATAATAAGCTTAGTTAATTAAGTCACGGTTTAGGGTTTTTTATCTTCTTATTAGGCTTAATAAGTTATATTAATATATTTTTTACCTTTTAAGAGGGATTATTATTAATTAAGTTAATAATATTTTTCTTTAATATCTTATTATTTCTTATAATAAACCTTCTTAATATAATTTATCTTATAGTAATAATAGCATTTAAGGCTATAATAGTCTTATTTACTTTTTTATATAGCTCTTAATACTATAAGGCTAGTCTTAATATTATAAGAGGTATTATTATTTTTTTTCTTATCTTAGTTAATATTAAATTAAAAGTTATTAGCTTTATTACTATTAAACTTAGGGTTTTAAAGTTTCTTTTAAAAGAATTATTAATTATTAATCTTAATAGCTTAGCTAATATAATTAACTAAGTTATTAAGTTAGCTTTTTTTATAAAGTTTAATTTATATTTCTTTCTTAAGTTTATTAAAGAAGAAAGATATTAGGAGTTCTTAATTCTAATTAAGCTTTAAGGCGAGCTAGAGGTATTTTATCTTATATTCTAAGGTAGATTAAGTTTATTTAAGCGCCTTAATCTCCCTTTTAGCTTATGCCTTTTTATTAATAGTTCTAAAGACTTATTAAAGCGCTACTTTAAAGGCTTTATAGTCTAAGTAAAAGTAATAAATATATAATAAATATTAACTAGCTAAAACCATAAGGTATTCCCTTATAATAGGTTTAAACTATATAATAATATAGCCCTTAAGTCTTCTTATAATATATTAAACCTTACTAGCAGCTAAAGTAAATTATATTAAGTAATATATTATAAATGCCTTTAGTTAAGTAAGAAATATAGGTAGCTTATAGGCTATTTTATTAAAAGGTTCTAGGGGGTTTAGCTTTAAGATTTCTCTTATATCCCTTTTATTTATAGTAGTAGCTATTATATTAATAATATTCTAGATATTATTTAAATACTTTATATTCTAGGTATATTAATTCTTACCTATCTTTTTAATAAGTTTATAAAGTCTATTTATCTCTATGCTTATAGTAATAATTTAGGCTTATAGTTATTTATTTTCTTTATTATTAAAGTTATTTATATTATTTATATCTTTATCTAGGTTAATTAAAATAAGTATAAGTAAGTAATTAGTAAGTAAGGCTTATTAGTAGTTATTCACGAGAGTTATCTAAGTAATTATTATATTTAATATTATTTAAGGTAATATAAGTAATCCTCTAAATAAGAGCTATTAATATATAATAATTATATATATTCCTAAGGGATAAATTAGTTATATTAGGTTTATATTAATAGAGGATTAAGCATATTATCTTAAGTATAATATAAGTCACGTCTAGTAATATACTTAAAGGTATTAAGTATAACTAAGTTATATTAATAGCTAAGGTAGCTACTATATAAGAAAATATAATAAATATGCCTTATATACTTTTTATAATATAGCGGTTTATAATAGATTATAACTTATAGGTCCTAAGTCATTATAATCTATCTAGCTAGCTCAGGGGGGATCATAGCCTGCGAGGCGTGATCCGTCCTAATCCATCTGTGATTAGTTGGCTAATATAGGTCCTTCTTATCACGTGGCCCAGAGGTCTTCTAAGTCATAACACCCCTTATTTACGTCCCGGACTTACCCCCGCCTGCCCCCCTTGCATAGCTATTAGTCCATGTCCGTAGCTCTAGATAGTATTTTAGCATAAACTATTACTAGCCTTTTAGTTAGGGTTAATAAGATATAAAACCTATATTTTAAAAATAAGCTATTAATATTATATTAAATTCTTATATAAAAAAAACCTTAGGTTAGCTAACCTCTAATTATAATATAAAATAGGGGCTATTTAATAATATAAGATAAGTCTTATATATTATAAAGCTAATTTTTTAAAGTAAGGAAAATTTCACTAAGACCCGCGGCTACCACTGCACAGAGGGGCTAACCCGAGCCCGAAATGCACCTCTGATAGACCACCTCGTGTCACGTTCTAGACAAATCACTCTTCCGAGACGGCGTAGTAATACCGTCCGCGCAGGATCCAATCCACTGAGACAAATAGCACGACAGCCACAATCAACGCGATAGACCAGTTCATATTGTCTAAATAAAACGCAATGTTAGCCATCATTCTTACTATTCATAGTAAAGCGCTGGTGTAAGTACGGATTTAACTAATAGATATTTTCCGCGTTTACTGGGACGTAGAGTGGGAAACTATTATTAGAGGATCAGGTGTTACTATCAAGCCATGGAAACGTGGTGAGAGAATTCCGAACTTACACAAGCATAATAATGATTAAACATGACCAACAAGCCGAGGCGATGTTAATAGCTAAGCCAAATGACCCAAGAGTGAAAGATCTTGGAACGGGAAGGGCATGACGACCACGCCAGAGGAGCTGGGAGGATTGAGAAGGTTAGCTTTAACAACCCTGTAATAATTGTGTGAAAAGGGAAAGATAAATAAGAAATAGCATACCATCAACACCGGGGTCAGGTAGCCAATTTGGATAGCGGCTTGACCAAAACTAATTATAGCCTCGAAGGCATAGTCACTTCCGAAGGCTATGACACCTGTGTCTGTGTTAGATGGTTTGTGATGGGTTGCGGAAGACAGGCAGGCCATAGCCATTACCAATAGCTATTTCGGTAACAACGGCGAGCAAGATGGTGTTAAGCGGAGTCTGGACTACGGGGTTGATCTTGACGAAAATGCGAGAGAATGGCAAAGCATTATCCCTCGCTATACCCCAGGCAAGGCGGGATACTGCAGTATTGATACCGATAATAATTAGGAAACTGAACTTGGTTAGAAACAAGGAAGAATGTTCTGGGGTTGAGATAATCACTTACTTAAGAAAGATAATAATAACTGCAAGGAAGGCAACCCCCCCTCCAACACCATGAAGTGTGTCGACAAACCAGGGAATATAGGGAAGACTAGTTTTAGTCAGATAAATCCGCACTTTGAACAAACTATAAGGACTGAAGGGTATGGTTGCTTCTATAACTTACTCAGTCTTTAGATAGTCCTCCCAATTTCCGCAGCAGAAGCCCATGATTATAGCACCAGTAAGAGAAGTGATGCCACTGAAGATCATAGACCAGATCATAGCTCTCTGATGGCAAAGAAGGGAAGGAAGCCCTATTAGTCTTGATCCATGAGTTCGAACCAAAGTTTTAGCGAGTCTTACAGGGGCGGTTTTATGCGCATCCTTCATCTCCTCGGAAATATGCAGGATCCCATCAGTACCATAGAGAGCATAAGCGGGAGCATAGAAGCTCATTATGCCAACCCAGCCAGAGCTCGCATACCCTGAATTGTTCATAAACCGGGTAAAGACAAAGCTGGCGGACTGCTTCGGTGATAGTGTCAGGAATGACACTGCCCATGCAATGCCACCTCCTAGGGTTATAAAACCACCGACAGTTGAAATCAAAGGCAGATGCCTCTGAGAGAAGGTGAAGAGTACCGATAGGACAATGTTGGCGATATACATCAACCAAGTGGACCATCTCTATATTATATGGTTTAGCCCCCAAGAAACTGAGTACAGGGAAATATTAGAGGGGGCTAACCGTCATTTGAAATTCTAGATGGGTGAGTTAAACTATCGCGCTAATCATCTAGGCGTTATTCATAGCACAACTCAACGACACAGCAAGGTCACCGACGAGAACAAGCCATCCGACAAGGTACGACAAAAATCTGCGGACTCTACAATAAGTCAGAGGGCCCGCAGCCTTAATAATCGATAGTGGAAAGATGACTAACCTAGCAGGGGCGAGATTTTTTGTAAACGCTCTGAATTTGTGATAACGGGGTTAGCGGCAGGGAGGCATCACGAGCTCTCAGAATTACTTACTGTTGGCCACCAGAGTAGGGCCAGACAGAACACATCTCCGCAAGAGAGCTCATCAGCAGACATTGGCCGATGCAAACGATAATACTATTGCCCAAAATTAGTTGCTTAGTACCATAGAGGCGCGGCAATACGCCCTATTTCAGTTCTCTAGCAGACCTACGTGGAGTAAATCAACATCATGGGGCCGCCAAGGTCGAAAACATTACTATACATAACAAGGTTGCAAGTCCAGCTTGCCATCATCAGAACTTAATACGCACTTGCTAGCGGTTAAGACGATGGCGATGTTAGTACACGCAGCATGTTAAAAAGGGAGTGTAGTAGGGTGGTGACCGCTATTTACCAGTCCACATATTATAGACCCTATGCAAGACCTCGTGCTCCGGCCCGGTAGGTGTCATCAGTTTGTCTTCACTGATATCACCGTGGGCGATGGACTCCTTGTCCTTGTCGGCGGCCATTGTGTCGCGTTACCGCTCAAGAATGGGCAGTAAAGTGGCAAGATGAAGGCGAAAAAAAAAAAGAGGAGTGATAAGAAGAACTGTAAAGGGCAAAGTCGTTTCACGTACAACTTATCCTCATGCGTTTCTACTTAGGCCGCGGAGTGGTCCAAGTTTTGCGCACACGGGAGACTTGTGTTGAGTTACTCAAAGGTCCTCAGCGTGGCGTTTTTATAGAGAGGGCTTGCTATTAAAAAGTCTACGTAGATGGGAATCCCCCCCTAACTGGCTGTATTAGCACACTCAAAGATTGCAGCTACTCCGAGGGTAAATTGATGGACCCGTTCGACCGGATGTCTCCGATGCTGTATATGACCACTTAGCCAGCTGAAGCCAATAGTCTTCCGCAGACTAATCTCGATTCTCCCCAGGCAATGGGTGGGCTTCTCTCGTTTAGATTGCGGGGAAAAGAACCGGGGTAGCCAGGATGCTTCTCCGCATCGCGCGATATCCTAAATAAGAAGTTCAATACGAGCGAGGTAACTTATAGTACCGGTAACTCGTTTCAGATAATGGGGCGGGCGTAGCGTCCTTGATCGAATAGGAAATTCGGTACGATCTCAACGCAACCTCCCCACGTTTGGCCATGACCCCTTTGCCCACATGCTGATCGACTGCATTCCTCGGCAATGCGAATAGCATACTTAGCCATAGTGGTGTCGATTTACATCGCATGAAGCTCAAAAAGAAAAAAAAAATGATTGAAGAACGTGAATATGGAATTTCTTGCGCTCTTAATGACCTCCCACACGCCTCACTCACCTGAGTTGCCGCAGCCCATGCCATTTCGCGCGGCAGTCTTCGCGACCGCTAAAAAGGCGGCACCAACCCTCGCGATGCTCAAATTCGGCCTCAAAAGCGAGCCCCGGAACAAGAGGAGACCCTAGTCAACTGGATTCCCAAAGAAGAAGCTGCTGGTCGGGGCTAAAGCAAGGCAAAATCAAGATGAACAAGTCGGCCATATCTGGGTCAACTCTCCTAAGTGCGTGTTGTCAACAGTGTGCAATAAATTTGGCCTGACATGGCCTCGGACTGCTGCCATGTTTTCCTGGCAAAGGGTATTTGGGAGTCTTGTATACTAGTATAACCCTTACTCTGGGAAGTAGGGGTTTCTGACTCTTTTGTGTCCCCTCCAATGCATTGGATAGCCACGGGAAAGGGGGTCAGCCACCCAGTTGTGCCAAACCTGAGAGAGTCGTTGGTAAGCGGGCTTGGGCAAAGATTGCAGATTGGAAATACTTACAACTTTCTCCACCTCCATAGAGTAGATCACTTTTGTCAGAGAGATGGCGTCTCAGCCTCCCTCGTGCCCCTGCCCCGCGGCCGAAACCGACCAGGTGAGTGTTGCACGCCGGCGTCAGCCCGTCGCTCAGGATGGAGATGACGCGCGACTCGGCGGCGCTATCGCATACCGGGACCACAAGTCGGTGCTCTTGAACTCGATGTGGTACTTCACATGTATCTATAATATATAAAAACAAAGTATTTTTATCAAACTACAAAGAGCTTTAATTGTGGTAGTAGCACAGTCCATCGCTCATCAGGCTTTCGCGCCCATATCTTCCGCAAAGCCTCCAGCCCCATGGTCAAATTCATAAAACCATTTCTCGCATATCTGTTTAAGAAAAACTCGGAAAAGAACTCCTTGTGCTCTGCGAGCCGACAGTCAGAAGCCGCGATGAAGCAAGCCCACGTGAGGACTTGTTTGCCCGGAGTATCCTCAGGGAATTCCTCCAACGTGTCAATGAAGCGTTGCACGCGGTTAATAGACTCTATAACATGCCTCGCCCTTATCTGTGGTGCCGCCCGAGTTCGAGTGCCAATCACAGTTTGTTTCATGTATATCTCGCATGCTTGGTGTACCAGGTTGGGCACGAGGGCGAGAGCGTCTGAATGTCGTGGGTTGTTTTGCAGACAATGATTCAGGCACTCGAACATCTGGGCAACTTTGGCTTCGGAGGAAATCATCTTGATACCAGCGTGTTCGCTAAGCAGCGGTGCCGCATACACCTGCAACCTTGATAGAGCCCTTTGTTAGCCTTTGCACTCGCGGTTTGATCATAACAGTCACCAGGGTAGTCTTACTTATGAACCTGGCGGACTAGGAACTCGGCAATGTCCCCCGACCCAAGTTCCACCTCTCCACCGATAGCATCGATTGCAGACTGCAGCATGCCAAAGAGGATTAGAAAGTCGGATGATCCATTGACCATAACAGCAGTCAGAAGCAACAACACCGTTATAAGAATGGATTGCTAATTCGACCGATCACAATCTCTCAGCTGACTGCGCTTTTGCAGCCCTTGGATGGCTCGGCCATAGTGGTCCTGCTCTATTTGATCGATGACGAGGTCGTCGTGTAAAACTCGGGAGCTATGGAAGAGTGAGACTGCAAGGATTGCGTCCATGACAAGCTCGTCGCTCTCTGCCATTGGTAGCATGAGGTAGCGCCATCCGTTGTGAGGGCCATCGATGGCGATCATTTCGCTGGCGATGTTGTCCGAGTCTGTCACCAGGTCAGTTATTGACACTGTTAGCAATGCAAAAGAAGGTGTGCCTCACAGTTGAGTAACAGGCACCTCTTCCATGCTGGAACATGATCGGGGTTAGATGGAGGAATGATTAATGCATCGTTGGACGCGCAGAGTTCTGTCTCGCAGAGAAGATCAATCTCGGCAGCTTTTGGCCTATCTTCGTCGTTGTCCTCCTGATTCCCAATGTTTATGAAGGAAAGCACGTCATTTGTTCCTACCAATAGCTCCCACGAGATTGGCTGTTCAGGGTAAGCCTCGAGTGCTTCGTCGGAAACTTGCGGAGTATCTGCCACGCCGTTGGGTGTTATGTTGGTATCGATACCCCCGTGAATGAATTGTAGTGAAAGGTTTTCTTGTGAGGTAGCAGCCACATGCTTCTCGGTTGCACTATCGTTGCGTGATTGTTCAGGTAGTGTGGTAGTCTTGGTAGCGTTGGGCTTCACCTGTCGTTTCATTCTTGGGTTCCATGTCAGCACAATCATGCCCTGTCCTCGACGCCAAAGAATGGTGGAGAATGCTTACTGCGGATAAGCAGTATCCATAGTCTTGCCGGTGCAATGACCTCTAGAAGCGACGCCATTGCTGAAGCGGTGCCGAATACCGAGGCCGCTGCACTTTAGGCCCTTTGCGATGCATTTACGACACTCGGGGGTACCTCTATCGCAGCTGACCCGACGCTGAGAGCACTTATAGCACCCTTGACGATATACGATAAGCCTCGATCTAGGTGCTGTTTTGCTTGGCTCACCTCGGACCTTTGCACGATAGGGTCGCTTGGCAGGCGGCATGCCCTTAGAGGCTTGCGGGATACTGATTCTGCGTGTGTATGGTAGTTGATGGTCTCACTCTAGTGCCTTCTTTTGGATATCTATATCCATAGCCGAGTCGAGGCTTGATAGACGGTGTGATCCGATGATGGGATGCGTTACTTGGTAAGATTGGAGTGCGGGCGGAGGCAAAATAGTCGAAAGGAGAATGTGTAATGAGATCCCCCTGTAATGCATAGCGAACCCCCGCACGGGTAGCCAGGCAAGCTGGTCGGCCAGCTTCTGCCACATTCGCTGAGTCTAGGCTTTTGACATCATAGCGTGCGGGGTAGCCAGAAAATCAGCTACCGTATCGACTTAACACATCCGGTAACGTCGGGTGTTAATGCCCTTGCTAGCCTCTCTTCTGCAGCGCCCAATTGGCTATCTCATAGTTCTGCCAGTTAAGGTCTCTAATAATAAAGACCATGGCTTACATATGGCCAACGCGCGGGCTTTGGCAGAGGTATGAGAACTTACCGACGCTACCGGATGTGTTGGGTCGATACGATAATCTCACAGTGGGTTACCAAGGGATCCTCAGAGTCAGACGGACCCGGATGTGATAACTATCACCGAGTGAATGGATGTACATTAAAGAAGCGAAGCTTTGCGTTTGCGGAGCTTTGTTGGAACGTTGCTCATTATAGGATCTGACCCAATCTGAAGCTGAGACCGCAATCGTAGGTGCAAAGGAGGCCTTTGATGCTTTCCGCAAGACAACTGGTCGCTTCAGAGCAAGCTTGCTGCGAAGATGGCATCAACAATTCTATGGCTGCCGATATAGAAGGTTGATAATATCTAGATTACGTTGTTTTGCGGCATTGGGTTCTGATGCCGTTGTGTGTTGATGCTGTGCTCTTTGTCATTGTGTTTGGAGACGTCATTGAAGCCAAGAAAGAATGGCATCAACAAGTAGGTACTAGCCAACGCCGACGACATTGCAACACTCATTACGTGCGAGAATGGCAAAGCTCTTGTTGACGCTCGCGCCGAGGTAGCATATTATATATCGAGTGGTTTGCTAAAGAGGCTCCCCGAATCTATGGCTCCATCCTACCCGCCTCAGTGTTTGACAAGCGCGTCTTGACCCAGCCCTGACTGCAGGCTGCACCGTCGTCCTCAAGAGTGCTGGAGAGACCCCCATTACTGCCAATAGACTATGCGAGCTGGCACGAAGGGCGGAAATTCCTCCAGCGTCATGGCCAATACTGTATCCATCGGTACACTACTGAGTACAGACGCGCGTATCAAGAAACTCTCATCCACCGGAAGTACCGCTGTTGGCAGGGCTTTGGTGACACAAACTGCACCCAGTTTCAAGGAACTGTCAGTGCAGCTGGGCGACAACTCCCCATTCATCGTCTGCGCGGATTGTAAAGATCTGGACAATGCTGTGACCAGCAGTCGCTTCCAAGTTCCCTCGATCCGGCCAAACATGCGTTGCCGCCAAGAGGCTCTTCGTTCAGGACGGCATGTACCAAGACTTTGTCAAAAAGCTTCCCGAAGCGGTGGAGAAATCCAAGGTCGGCTGTCTCGCCCAGTGATGGGGTGTTTCTCTTGTCACAACTAGCATGAAGCTGTGGCCCGGAGACTCAAGATACTACATTGGGTTTCTTAAAAAACCATGCCGCAGGGTTATGTTTCACCTCAAGGCTGTTTGCCTTTCACAGGTCGTCATCTTGATTAGGACTGTCCACGGGATTGACTGCACACTAGTTCAACATGATCACACGTGCAAAGGAGGAACTTATAGGTGTTGGCTTGAGCCACACTTTGGCATTTATAGTCTTTGAAAGATAAATATCACTACAGCCGAGTTGCCAATCTAGAGTCGTGCCTTGATCTCTACTGGCGCTCCCCTCTCCAATGAAATCCTCAACTGTCGAATTCGGTCATCGGTAGCAAAGATGGACCTGGGAAAGTCATCGTCTGGCTTCTCTCCGAGGATAAGGCCAGCGACCATCCGGGAAGTAAGGAATGCCTTGATCATACCCGTGGCATGGTATCCTCCACAGACCCATTGATGAGTACGTCCAGGGAAAGGCAACCGACCAGCAAAAGGAACCGCGTCTTGAGAGAAAGCCAAGATGCCAGCCCACTCGTGAGAAATCTTAGTGGCAGCGTCTTGGTCAGGACTAGCGAGCGCTTCATGAGCAAAACCTCGTAGATGTGACATGGGGCTCAGATCCGTCTCGCTATCATCGCCCACTGCCTTGCGGCCAGTGTTGGCTCGCCCAACAATGGCCCGCCCATCCTTGCGCTGAATAAGGTAGTCGTAGTCCTTGATACCGTATCGCAACCAGATCGAATAGTCGCTTCCGAGACCCAACGGTGACTTTCCATCTGCTGTTGGAGCGTACGCCACGACATTGCCTCTGACGGGAGAGATAAATGGTCGAAGCTCTGGCAGTAGGCGGCCAAGCCAGGCGTTGGTGGCGTGGACGACATTCCTGGCGCGAATTTCGCCCCGAGTGGTCTTGACGGTGGCGTGTCTGTCCTCCTTACGGTCAATGATACTTGTGACGGGCGTGTGTGTCTGGACGTTGATCTTTCCCTGGTCAATGAAAGACCCGAGGACGCCTGTGACCCATTTATAAGGCCACATAGAGGCTGCTGGAATCGAGATGGCGCCTACAGCACGGGACGATAGCTTGAGGACGTCTCGTAGGTATAACTGATCTGTGTGGACTTAGTGCTTCTCCGCTAGGTAAGGTGCGTGGGCACGTATATCTTCGAGACCGATAACGGCTTTATCAAAGTCCTTTTGGTCGTAATAGGCCTCGATGCCCTGCGTGAGGACTAGATCGCAATCAGTGCCATCCTCACGGATTGCAGCGGCCATAGCTTCCAGATGCTTATGCTCGAAGGCCGAGATACGCACGGCCTCTTTAATGCCAAACGAGTGCTTTCGCTCCTCCCACATGGCGAATATCATGGTTTTGCAGTGACCACCGTTGCGGCCTATAGCGCCGGAACAGAGGGATCTAGCATCGACCAAGACGATGCGAATTCCTGGCTTCTTCTTCAATAGGTTTCATACCAGGCTCATGCCGGTAAGGCCAGCACCGATAATGACAATATCAATAACCTCCTTGGGCCATTCTGATTGATGGTTGGCTCGAGGATGCGGTTGAGAATGCCAGAAAGGCTTAGTTCCCTTGGTTGAGGGATAGCCGGGGTCGACGACGCCGGGCTCATAGATACCTTCTAAAGCACCAGACATTGTATTGCCTTACTAATGAAGTGGCTTTGGAGTGGGTTGCGAGGGAGTAATGATAGGATGAGAAGAGAAGGAAATGATTATTTGATGCAGTCTTTGGTCATCCAGATTGAGAAGCTGCAATGAATGGCGAGCTGATACTCAATCTTTATCATGGAAGACCGACAAGTTTTCATAAGGCCGGCCCGGCTCAAAGAGACTTTAGGCCGACCCGGACCCAACCAACGGTCGATCTGGTGAGGTAAGGAGAATTTTCGACCCCCCATCTCGGAGTTCATTGAGATGGGGAAGCGAGTGACAACCCTCGCCTCGTCGAGGCGGAGACCCCTCATTGTAGGGGAGACATGGAGACCGCTGGCTTAGCACTTATCCTAAGAAGGCAGTTAAGATGAGACCGTGAACCAGTAGGATACAAGCATATTCTCTCCACTTGGGTCGGCGGATACGAGCATCGCAATCCATATCGCGCTTATCCCGAACGGGCGACTCGGATGAGACCAGCTGTGGCTGGGAGCGGGAGTCTAGATGCATTCATGACTTACCTGACACTTCACGACATGGTTCAAGCGTTTGTTGCCTTGCGTTCTGGAGAACAGGAGGCAATGCACGGTCGGGATATCGTGCGATAGGATTAATAAAGATCAGCCTCGGCCACTTAGAATCGCTTACCACCATTAGCACATCTCTCTCTGACCTCACTCTTCTACCACTCACTTTATCATTTACCCGGGGCATCTTTAGCAGACAGAGAGCAGTCTACCAAAATACATCACAATGTCTCAAAAGAGGACTGCCGAGGGCCATGAGTATGAGGTTGGTGGTAGTATCTCCAATGGCTTGCTATGCAACGGAGTTATCACACTAGCGAGCAACCTGGCTCAGGGAGAATCCAAGACGTTCGATACTATCGTCATTGGTGCCGGATTCGCTGGTCTGGCAGCTGCCCGCGACCTCACCTTGTCAGGCAGGTCCCATCGCAGAGTTCTTTCTCTATCAGACCTATGCTAATCTCGCAGAATAGGCTATTATGTTCTGCTACTCGAGGGGCGTGATCGCATTGGAGGCAGGACATGGACATCAAATGTTAATGGCTATCTCTACGAGATGGGGGGCACCTGGATTCACTGGGGATAGCCTCACGTCTACCGCGAAATGGTCCGCTATAACCTTCACCGGGACTTGGTTGTCACTGGTGATGTGCCTAACCAACAATGCTCTGTCTTGGTGGATGATAATAGCGAGAAGCAACAGCTATCACAGGAAACATTTGCAAGTATATCACTCCCGGAATTTAAGAGCTTCAACTGACAAAGTCTACAGGACAAGTTGACTGATCACGTCTTTAAAATCTACTGCAATGTTGATGGTGAAGAAGGCAAAACGGCAATCCCATTCCCCTATGACTCCCTGTGCAACCCTGACGCAAGAGTTTATGAGTCCTTATCCGTCAATGACAGACTGAACCAAGTACGCGAGTCACTCACCAAAACCCAGATGTGCATTCTTAAGGGTTTGATTGAAGGAATCGTCGGCAACGAGGACTATGACAATATAGGCTTCTTTGATGTGCTCCGATGGTGGGCCCTAAGTGGCTACTCGACGTATGGTTTGTCCGAGTTCACAGAGGTATATAAGATCAAGGAGGGCTAGACGCATTTCGCGCTGCAATTCTTCAAGGAAGCTGTGCAGTCGCAGAGCCTCTCTTACATCTTCAAGGCACGCGTCGAGTCGATATCCGACAAGAACGATACCGTGACCGTGACATTGAGGGATGGACGCCAATTCCGTGGTCGCCGCCTCATATCAACACTACCCCTCAACGTTCTCCGAAAAGTCAAGTTCGACCCTCCCCTAAGCGCGACTAGAGATGAGGCAGCACGCATTGGCCAGATTCACAACGGAGCCAAGATTCACTTCAAGATTGGCGCCTCAGAGACTCGTTCCTTTTCTGCCGTGCGCTATCCAAAGGCCAGAATGGTGAGCACACTGGGTGACGGACGCACCGAAAGCAACGGCAGCCGACACATAATTGCGTTTGGAAGAAACGATGCCTCGTTGAGCACAGAAGACGACGCCAAGTCCTTCTATGCTGAGGCATGCGAGGCGTTCCCTGATATGCCAGTTGAGAAAGTGGTACGTAAATTCTTACACTCCCACGAGGGGTCCTCTGTTCTTCATCCGTCACTACACAAGATATGGGCTAACAGGTGGAATTAGCTCTGGCATGATTGGAGCCGTGACGAGTATGCCAAAGGTGGCTGGTGCATGTATCGTCCTGACTTTGCATTCCGATACCAGGAGGCGCTGAGGAGGAGAGCGGGCAATGTTTTTTTTGCTAATGCTGATTGGGCATTGGGCTAGCGTGGCTTTATCGACGGTGCTATTGAGGAGGGAACGAGAGTTGCGTTTGAAGTTAAGAACGAGCTGGTTTCCTCCCCTATTGTAAAGGCAAACTTATAATCTAGATGGAGTATTACTATTCGATGAACAAGTTACGTGCCTCGGGAAATTCTCATAGATTTTATCTCAATGCCTCTTTCTCACACATAAATTCACACACACACATTCCCTAGCATGGTCTAAATAAGGGAAAAAGGTCTTGTAATCACATGTTCGTGAGTCATGTGATCTTTCGTACAGCCAGCTGAGAGTCCCCGGTTGCGGGGTACAGTTCTTCTTATCATACAGCGCTCCCCCTTTCTCCCGCCCCAGCTTTTCGTCAACTTACATCTCCTGTCGCATTCCAAATCCCTTCAAACTACTTTCCGCGGTCCCCATAAGATGCGTCTAAGAGTAGCGCACCGGAAGTCGCGCCATGGGTGTCTTAGATGCAAGGCTAAGAGGGTAATGTTCACGATGTCTCACCCACCCCTGCCTCAAGAGTCGTTGCCTAATCAATGAGTATCACTGGCTGCAGACGAAATGTAATGAAGGCAAACCTACATATTCGCGATGCGTGGATCGTGGCTTTTAGTGTCCTGGGTACGCTCTCAACATCAGATGGCCCCAAGAACCTCGGGCTCAGACCCAGTGCGGCTCGCCGATAGGTGCTAGGCGCTCACCGAGCTCACCGTCGTACATGACTGCTATCGTCCAAACCGCGACAGATCCAATACTCGCCGGGAACATCTCTGCTCCCGCCGAAATGACCGCAGACATGGTGGAACTCCGACCAACCAGCGAGGAATGTTGGGAAAGTCGTCCACTCCAGCTTGCAGATCCCTTTCCCATCGACTATGAGTGGAACATTGGTGATATCATGGAGCCTACAATATTGGAAGGCTCCCTAATACTGCCTATCCAGCTGGACGAGGTAAACTTGGCCCAATTCCCGCACGCAGAGCCGTCTTGGAGTGCGACCGGTCAACTCGGCATTAAAGACGATTATTCCTACGGAGCGAGAAACGAAATCCAACGCGATGGCCCGCCGCAGTCCACCATGAGCTCGCACCGACGATCCAGCATTTGCCACAGTCCCGCAGATAAGCCCACGCATCGGCCTGACGGTGCCGTGAGAAAGATATCCCATATTGCGGAAACCCCACCAAAGGAGGTGATCAATCTCTCGTCTGCACTTTCCGACCATTTCTTTAGAGAAGTAATCACCCTATACTGCACATGGGACAGCGATTCAAACGATATGCGGATTTTGACTAGAAACATGTGGCAGTCCTCTGGCATCATATACCACACCATCCAAAGCATGGCTGCCTCCTGCTTGGCCAAGAACTTTCCGCATCTGGCCGCGGTAGCCAAACGAGAACGCTCCCACGCCGTGGATTATCTAAACGGCAGAGTCAATGCTGTAGTTAGCAAAGAAGAGAGGCTTCTATCGCTTATGCTCCTCGGCCATACCGCCAGCTGGGTCGACCCTCATGACCTTGCCCAGGACCAGTTCCGTGATGCGCAGATCATAATCAACTCCTATGCCTCAGAGCTGCAAAAAGGTTCAAACTGGGCTTTCTTCGAACAAAGCATGGACCACTGGTCAATGCTTCTTGCCTTTTTCACCGACAAGGGCGTTAATTCTGTCATGCCACCGCCGTCTATCGGCCCTAAGCAGCCAACACAGAGTCAAATGCCTCATCCTTTCAGTGGCATCTCTCACCAGCTAGTCAAGTTGGTAACCGACACCGGGCGTTTAATATTCAGAACTCGCAAGCGCCTATTAACTCTCAAGTATATAACAGAAACCAATATAGACGCCTTTCAGTATGGGCTTCGAGAAGCACGCAGCATTAAACGGAGCCTGTTTGCCTATGTTCCGATGGATGTCTCTTGCATGGTAGACCCGTGTGACGCCTCAACCACACTAAACCACTTCCAACAAATGGATCAAGCGTTTCAATACACGGCATTACTACAGATTTACCGTGTCTTCCCCGATCTGCTCGCTAAACAATACCAACCTTAGAACAAATACGAGATTCTTCTTCCACAGGCCACACACAAGAAACCAACACGCCAAGAAATAGACATTTGGCTGACCAAACTAGCAATGCATATACTTTCTATATTACAAGAGATCCCATTCGAGTCACCAACACACTGCATCCAGCCCTTCATTTTCGCTGCAGTCTCGGGCGAGCTCAAGTATACACAGCATCTCGTCCATCTTTCCGATGGCGTGTCTATTCCCTTTCCGCCTATCAATCATGCCTCAATCGAAGTGGCGAGAGCACGACAGTTTATATTATCCCGCTTATCAGCATATGGCAATATCTTGACTATCGGCAAAGTCCAGCAGATATGTCAACTAATCAATTGCGTATGGGATGCCCTTGATGCAGGAGATGGTGACGCCTACTGGGTTGATTTGGCTTACAAAAAACAGCTGGGCACAATGATGGGATAATTGCATGGGTTTGGAATTTGTAGTATAGTTCTATTGGATTTCCATCACTCTACAACTTGCCCTTTGCCGGAACTTGCGTTGTCTTGGGAATCGAATCGAACTTGGCGAGGAGATTGGCCATGGTCATGGCGTGCTCAATACGTGCTTCGGAAATATAATAGCACTTTGGGAACCACCTATCCACCTCTTGGCCTAGAACCATCTTAGCCAAGGCTTCGCCGGTTAACTAGCACTTATCCATCCCATATCCGTTGAAGCCGGCGGCAATCTATTCACCAGTACTGCCTGGTCTTCCGGTGACCTTTTCTGGGATCCTTCTAACTAAGGGAAGCCCGTCCGCGGTGTAGCCCTAAATGCCAGACCAGATACCCTTGATCTGCGCCGGTTCAGCCTTATTCCAGCCCTCTGAGAAATAGTTAGGCAGGAATTTAGATAACGCTTCCCACGACTCAGAAGTGACATATGTATCATCACTCTTAAGGATATCTCGTAGGTACGAGTTCTCAGTTCCGACCCAGATGTCACCCGTGCGACCATTTTGCTGAAGATAATACAACCCAGAGTGGTACATGCGTGTCTCTAGGTCAAGCGACTCCTAGTTCATCCCACTCCAAGAACGGAAATTTCCCTTATTCTTGAGCACCGGGCCAGCCTTCTAAACAGACATAGTACCGCGGAAAGGATAAACCTTGCCTCAGAGGGGACTAAGAAGATGCGACGCAAATGCATTCGTGCAGTGGATGACCTATCCGGCTCGGATGGTGCCTCGAGGGGTAATAATGGTGTATAGGTATTAATTCGGGTACTCCTGGACAATCAGGTCGTATTTTATGTCAGTTACGGGGGTATTTGCTTTAATTGACAGCCGTGTAGGATATTTCACCAACAGGCGGGCATAGATTCCGGTCAGCAGACGATAAGGCCAAACTGCACCAGCTACGTGCTCGATGGCTCCAAAGCCGTCCTTAACATTCCAACGCTACATTTACACCCCCAAACATTAGCCCCAAGACTCTCCGCAGTATGGCTCAACAATAATATAGCTTACCTCTATGATATCCCCCTTCTTAATAATCCGGTGGTAAGACTTATGTTCTTTAACAGCCTTCTAGAAATCTCGAATAGACTTTATTGAAGACTCCCATGTAGCCGCATCTTGGGCAACTATGACCTTAATGAGGTCTCTGATCTGACTGTACTCTTAAAGCTCCGGGTCTATTTCACGAACCATTTTCAAGATGTAATCAATATTCATGATGCTGAACCGGGTAATCTCCTTGGCATTTTCCTCGCTATACATGCTAGCCAGATATGCGTACATATAACCAGCAGCAGTGACAAGATGGCCGCCATTTCGCCCCGTAGCGCCGCTCACGACCGTCCGTGCTTCAAGGAGTGTAATATGGCTGGCCTTGACATTTTCGCCGAGACCAGGATGCTCGAGTAGTGTCTTTGTTACACTATACCCCGTAATGCCTGAACTAATGACAACGAAATCGGTCTGCTGGGGCAAGGTCGGAGACTGGATGGAAGCGACGGTAGGATGAGGAGGCTCTTGCTAGAGAGAGACTGTTGGGTTGCTTCTCGGGAGTCCGGGATCTTCCATCACAGCATCCCTGATCTCGGCGAGGAAGGCCGGCAACTTGTCTAGCGATTGTCTCGTGCATCAGTTTAGATCTTTGCAAGAACCGGACGTCGATGACAGAGGGAATGGGGGTGTAAAGAACAGGCTAGAGAACGATGGTAAAGTCTCACCTCGAGTGTTCCCCATGTTTGGTAGATGAAATGTAGGTGCAATTCCTCACAAGCGTGACTGGTCCCTGGATCGATAGTGAAGTATCTCAGCCTGGGGTGCTGCCTTCGAGGACTGAGAGTTTGTTTTATACGCCATACGATGCTTACGGGCTTTCTCTTTCTGCTCTTCCTGTTCCCATGCTTTGCTTTCAAATCAGCCTTTGAGCTGCTAAATTATCCCTGCCCCGCTTAATCGTAAACGAGGGAGTTGCGATCGTATTGAATATCCTCTTGTAATATGCCCGCCCCACTTGATCGTCAATAAGGCAGTTCCGATACCAAGTTCGTATTAAATCTCCTATTTTAGAAATAGCGCTATGCAGATGGAGGAATTCTCCCGGCAACCTCGCTTCTTTTCTCTGCAATCCTTAGCCATAACCTACTATTATAGCAAAGACTACTTGCAGTTTAATTAAATACAATAAATCTAGTCCATGTAAGTAGCAAGGTCTATTGAGGGCCTTGAGCGCAATACGATCGGTGTACAAGGTTGGGGTGAGGCGTCTTGATTCGAATGCGATAGGCTTGCCATGCTGTTTAATGACGAGCTAATAGAATGTCTCGGGGATGGGATAACATCCCAGCCCCGGTGCTTTGCAATAGGGGACGGATGCGAAGGTATGTTATGGTTTTCATACCAACGCTCCGAGCCTGGCCAAGGTGTCACGACCTGATCAAGTCCTAGTCACATGCCTCATATAGCCCCATAGTACCCGCTAATTAATAGTAGTATTAGGCGGCTTACCCTTATATGCATAAGCTAATATATATTACTTATTATAAGGGTAATAAATAATTAAAACTTACTTATTTAGGCCTTAGTAACTTACTTAATATATAAAATATATTTATTATACTTTTTTATATACTAATTATCTTAGTTATTAATATAACTTATATTTTACTTAAGATAATATTAATATCTCTTTTATTAATATTAATTAATGTAATTACTTTATTCTCTTTAGATTTATATAATTATTATATATTAATAACTTTTATTTAAAGAATTATTTATATTACCTTAAGTAATATTATATAATTATTAATATATTAAATAATA